>OY757912.1:98483954-98563954 GCA_963585895.1 Sepioteuthis lessoniana
TCAAACAGTTTTAAGTCAAACAGTTCAGTTTAGTATAAGTATGCAGTTTAATTCTATCTAACCCATAGATAGGGTCCTATAAGGTGCTACCATTCCAGGGCCAGAGTGGACCTGGGAGCAATGGCAATGAAGGGGTGCTCCACATTCCCCAAAGCCCTAGCATCACAGGAACTTCATCAGATTGTTCAGTGTCATATCCAGGACACTCGTTTGAGGAGGGGGTCTTACCCTACTGATGAGGTGCAGTCAGTGTATTCTACAGCCCCAGCCAACGGAGCAATATAATCTTTTAAATCAAAATTTCAAGATCATCCTCTCAAGAATGCCTGTATATATTTGAAACTTATGTCATCATCCATCATCATCATGTCGTGCCGCCAGCACAGATATCCCTGACCCTCTCTCGCCATTTCTCCCAATCATTCATCGCTTCTGGCAGGTCTTCATGGCTACATCCCGTATCCTCACATAGCTGCTGTATGTATGTTTGAGCTGGTCGTCCTGCTTTTGCTTGGCCATATGCGGGGGTCCATAGGAGTACATCACTGATGAGTTTGTCCTTGCTTCTCCAGGAGTGTCCTGCGTGTCTGGTTCGTCTAACTTGTATAGTTTTCATGATGGGAGGCAGGTGGCCGTATAGTTGGTGCCTTGTGGGGTGTTGCCACCAGGACTTGTTCAATATTGCTCGCAACATTCTTGTGTAATTGCCGTCTAGCTTCTTCTTCAGCCGTTTAGTTAGCGTCCAAGTAGTGCATCCATATAGCAGTATCAATATGACCGCTGCCTGGAAGAAACTGTGTTTCATTTTATCGGTCAGGTCTGATTTCCATATGATCGAGAGCCTATCGATAGCTGTCCATCTTTTCATGATCCCCGCTTTTCTAAATGTTTATGCCAGCTAGTGGTTGCATTTTTCTTTACTTTATATTTTTAAGCAACTGATAATTTTCTTCTTTGCTTTCTTTTAAAGGACAAATCATTCTCCTTAAAGAGCTTGAACATTTCCTTTCAGATCAATTTCAAACTTTGTCAATTTTCTGTAATGATAATTGTTATATCACTATAGATATTTTGTAACCCTTTGTCTGTAAAAGTTAACTAGTCTTGTTTTGGGTGAGTTTGAGTTATAAAATATATATTGCATGAATAAGAAATATTTTAGTCACTCAAATGAAACTCTGATTGGTCCAAAATGTTGATTAGGCTAGAATTTATTTTTCTTAAGATTTTTGTTTGAGGCTTTGCTGGGAGTTAATAAGATTTGATCCATTTAGTTTGAGTATTTAAGTGTCAGGAATGACAAAGTTTGCATCAGTTTGCTACAGATTTTATATGTCTATAAGAAGTCTATAAGTAACATGTAGGGCAGACTTTGTTCTTTGATTATGTAACCAGTTTAGAAGAAGGAAAACTCGGAATTCAAACCAGCCTTTGCTTAAAAAATTGACATTGTGTCATGTACTATCTATGGTGAACGAGATGAAAGCATCATCACACAAGCATAAACTGACTCTTTGGTATTTATGTATTCAAACTGTCTATATCTTTGTGTGTTTAGTTCTTTATTTTTTCCTTCTTCATGCCTTTGTGTGGTCTAGCTGTTGATTTGCTTTGCAAAATTCTTTTATTCAAATTTTATATTTTTGTTCCTCTTCTTGAAAGAAAATAACAAAAGCAAAAACTCTGTTTATCGAAGAAAATCTTTCTGGAGTTAGTTAGAAATAACATAGTATGCATATTTTTAAGATGATAGTAATATTATGTATATTTGCCCAACCCCTCCTCACAAGCAGGATGCAACACAAATTTTAAGAGGAGTCTAATCGATTTGAATTCAGTTTTCCTTCTCTTCAATTGGTTGGCCAAACCAAGGTTAAAGAGTCCAGTCTACCTTATTATTTACTCATGTGTGTCAGTTTTTTTAGATCATTTGTATGATTTTAGAAAAAGACTCATAGCACATAAAAAAAAAAGCTGTATTTGAAAACAAATCAGTGTTTTTGTCATTTCTTGGTCTTTTTGTATTAAGTTGTGTGTTCTGATGGTATTGGGACCCTGTGCATGCATTTTGCATTTAGCTGTTAATGCTGGATCCCTGTCAGCAGCTTTCTAGCTTGTTTTGAATGTTGACAATGAAAGATCAGGCAACTTTCAAGATGCAGGCTATCTCTGAATTACTATACTGCAATTTTCAGGCAATGATTATAGTGTATCTCTTTATTTGCTGAACCCAATGTCAGACATTATATATCTGAAAAGTAATGTTATATAGTTATTTACACGTTCATTCAGCATCACAACGACACCATAATTAAGTCGCATGAAGGAAGGAAGACGCAAGAAGAATTAAGATGCAGGAAGGAAGACACAAGAAGACTTCTTTAGAAAAATATTTACCTCTCACTTTATTGCAAGGGTTTAAAAGGGTTGTTTAAGGGTTTGCATGTGAGAGGATGCTGGAGACCGAACGTAAACTTCATATTTTGACCCCACTGTTATGACCGTCACGTTGTGTCTTTCTTGTTCTCCTGATTCTGGGGTCCACTCCATCGGGGCTTTCCGAGGGCCCCCTCGGTCTGGTGTGGCCTTCCCTACCACATCTCGTCTCTAACTCTCTGGGAGTCTGCTGGCAACTGCATCGGGGGTTTCCGAGAACCCCCTGGGTCGGGTGTGGCCTTCCTTACCACATCTGGTCTCTACTGTCTGGAATTCTACTGGCAACTGCCCTGGAGGTTTCCGAGGTCCCCCTCGGTCGGGGGTGGCCTTCCCTACCACATCTCGTCTCTAACCCTCTGGGAGTCTGCTGGCAACTGCATCGGGGGTTTCCGAGAACCCCCTCGGTCGGGTGTGGCCTTCCTTATCACATCTGGTTTCTACTGTCTGGAATTCTACTGACAACTGCTCTGGGACCCAAACTCAACTGAGTTAAATAATAACTCAACGCCCACACGATTGCCTACTGGATCTTTGAAATTGAATGTTTAATCGTCATCAAGTGGAAATAACTGTCATGCAGTTCAGAGGTTACTCTCTTCCGGTGCATCACTGTAATGGCAGAATGGGACCTTCACCTTTTCCCATATCATAAGCCTTAATCCGCCCATGCAATCTCTTTCGATTACTGGCCATTGGAATGTGTCACTTCCTTCCGGTGTATTACCTTGGAATAGCATTTTTTGGCCGGGGCGAAGGTCAAAATATTACAGTAAGGTAAAAAAAATAAATAAAAAGAAAGTTGGACTTTTTGAAAGAAGTGTCCTTAAAAAAACTCATGTAGCCTTTATGTATGCAACTTGGGGATGCTTATGTTGTGATAGTTATTGTAGTAAGAAATGGACACAGTGACTCAAGTTCAAATTGAGGGGAGTCTCCAGGATGTTTTGGCTAAAACCTATTAAACTTCATTTAAAATTAACCTTGTGTCGCATCCTGCTCATGGTGGAGGGGATGAGTAGATACATACGCATAACTTGAAGTGTACAATAATTTTCTTTGGCTTAAGTCTAAATCAACAACACTGGAGTTACTTTTTTGTGTATCTTAGCACTTGCTGTTGTTTCCTTCATTAGTGGCAGGATTGTAAGTTGTATTTCTCTGTAGCTGTATTGGAAAAAAGAAACTTTTCCCAAGTTGAAGAAAAAAAAAAGTTGATCATGTTTATCTGAGATAAATATTTGTTATATACTTTTCAAGTTTTTCTTATCCTGTTAATTTGCATGAAAATTCCTCACTGAACTAAAATCTATACTTTCCAGATTTTTTAATGTTACCTTTTCTTTTTTTTTACTTCACAGCCATGATATCTTGATGATGTCAATGGCTCCACCTGAAGGAGAAGAAGCAAAGAGTCAGGCATATTATGTCATTAAAGTAAGTAGCTTTCCATTTATACTTCAACATTGCTCTGCAATAAAGGTATATGCCTTTTTCTTTCCACTTAGAACTGTTGCTTTGCTTCATGGAAAAAAGGAAGCAAAAATAAAACAATTACATTTCTTGTTGTTATCTTTTTGTCTTTTCTACTTCTTTATCTTAGTCAGTTCCCACTTACCTATCTTCTGACAACTATACCAATGCTTCTGCTGGTCATCAATAGTTCTTCTTTACTCTTTTTTATTGTTTGCATCTTTATTGTTTTAATCTTTAAAGGATAACTCTTTTTGGGCCACTCATTATCTGTCTGGGTTATGTTCATTACCTGTGTCAGTTATGTTCATTATCACTTTCATAGTTCCGATCATTGATAACAAGTTTACTTAAATGTGAGTTCAAGGTGGTGGCATCAGTTATGCTGAGTTGAGAATGAAGGGCTGTTAGTTAAATGAAAAAATCATTTCAAATCCTTTGTATAAACAAAGAACAAAAACATAAGAAGAAGAAAGTGAAAAGAAAATAAGTTGGAAAGAGAAACTGGACAGAAGGCTAAGATAAAGAAAGTTAGTGAGAGAGAAAAAAGGAAAGAGACAGAGATTAAGTAGTGTAACTTGCCTTGTTATTATCCATGAAAAAATCATCAATATATATATGAATTCCTAAAATTCATTGAGTTATCATGCCAATAGTGAGACCAATTTGCATGATTAATACAGAAACACATGAACTAACTTGGGCCTGAGGTGGTTGTACATTTCCCATGAGCATATAACTAGATTTTGAAACCAAGATATCAAATGCTGATTTTCAAAGTTGTCCTACCCTTTCTTCTTTCTAGTCTCTAATCTGGCCTTGTGCCAGACTTAGCTATTTACCATTAGTCTTTTTAGTTTTACATCTCAATATAATGAAACACTATTAAGATGTAGATGGCCACATGGTTAACATCAAAAATGAAATCAGTAAACCAAGTTCAAATTCTGATTGAGACTGTTTGCATTTAACTTTATGCAAACACCTTTGAGAATCCATCTCTTTGCCACCCAGCTATAGGTAAATAGCAGGACAGACTGCATTCTCTAGCTCTTATAAATACTACCAGTCTAGGAGAAAGAAAACTCCAAATTTAAGCCCTTTATCAGTGTTGTAGGGTAACTTTGCATGATTGAGTTGTAAAACCATCAACTGAAGTCCTTAAGGCAGCTCAATGACATACTCAACCCTGTTTTGGTGACTCTTGTATCAACACTGATGTCAAGTTGTAATAGAACATTACTCTTCACTAGGACAACATTGTGTCCAGCATATGATCGAGAGCCTCACAACCAGATGCTGAGAGTAAACTACATCGAGTAGTGAGGTTCTAGTTCTGGAGCATTGCCATTAATCCCACATCTATTCTGACCTGGAATGATTGTAGTACCTGTCAGGATCTTTGTTTATGAGTCAAAGAGATCTTTTTGAAAACTATTTGTGTTTAATTGGAATACAAAATGCCATATAATTGTTTGCAAATTATTTATATTAATAGTTACTTGTAGCTATTTTAATTACTAAGGATTATTGAATCTTGGAAACGGTATGAACCTCCTTATCCTTCCAGCTATGTGTTGAATAATTCCACTACTGTTATTTGACAAGGATGGCTTTGGCAGTAAATAACACATGAAGGTTGGTATGCCATTAAACAAACAAAACAAACCAAACTAAGGGTTACTATTTACTTGAAACCCAACACTCATGTGCAAACACATTATTAAATAAGAATAGTTACTAAAAATGATATTATTGGGGGTGTCCTCGTGGTGTAATGGTTAAAGCGATGGACTGCAGAATTGTAGTCCGCGAGTTTGTACTCCAGTCGTGCTATTACATTCACTTTTAGGCAAATACCCTTGGGAAGGGTATGAACCCCCTTATCCTCCCAGCTATGGGTTAAATAGTACCACTACTGTTCTTCTAGGAGAATAGCATTGGCATTAAATAACCTACAAAGGTTGATATGCCATTAAACAAAGAAACCAAACCAAACCAAACCCAAAACTGATATTATTGTGTATAGATTATTACTATTAGATAAGAATATTTGATATCATTTAACTGTTCAAACAAATGGTTTTAGACAAATTGTAATTAAAAACTGCAATAACTCATTGAAAATATAGTTGTGTTTGTTATCAAACATTTACAAATGAATCAAATTTTGGCTTTAAATAACCCATAAGTTGATATGCCATTGACCAAATAAACCTAAACCTTCAAATAATACTCTGTTGGCTGGGGTTAGAATACACAGACTATATCTATTACAGAGGGCTCAGAACCCTCAATAGAAGGTGTTCTCAGTATGATTCTAAATTATAGCTGATAGTGAGGCTCTAGTTCTGGAGATCTTGGTAGTGTGGAGTACCCTTTTGTTGCAATTACTCCCAGGATCACTTCAAACTGGTGTGTATCTGTTGACATCTCATCTATGAGTAAAATATACCTATTTAAAAATTATTCATATTTGATTGGACTGTGTGCAAAAATATTCTTTAACAACTGAGGGGTGATTTGCAGGGGGGACAACTGCTTGTCTTCCATATAATCTTGTCCAGGCCTGTGCCAATATTCAGATGCAGATACATTGTCTCAAGAATCTGATGGATGCCATCAAAAATATAGGATAAAAATACATATTTTGTGAGATTGAATTGTCCTTCATTTATATAATGCCATTCATATGTTTCTGTATAAGCAGTATATCAGTGTTATTTTTTTGTCAATCTACTGTCTACATTTCTTTTAAGATTTGTTCTTTAAGTATATTTAAGCATCATCACACAAGCATAAACTGACTCTTTGGTATTCATGTATTCAAACAGTCTATATCTTTGTGTGTTTAGTTCTTTATTTTTTCCTTCTTCATGCCTTTGTGTGGTCTAACTGTTGATTTGCTTTGCAAAATTCTTTTATTCAAATTTTATATTTTTGTTCCTCTTCTTGAAAGAAAATAACAAAAGCAAAAACTCTGTTTATTGAAGAAAATCTTTCTGGAGTTAGTTAGAAATAACATAGTATGCATATTTTTAAGATGATAGTAATATTATGTATATTTGCCCAACCCCTCCTCACAAGCAGGATGCAACACAAATTTTAAGAGGAGTCTAATCGATTTGAATTCAGTTTTCCTTCTCTTCAATTGGTTGGCCAAACCAAGGTTAAAGAGTCCAGTCTACCTTATTATTTACTCATAGCTGGAGGGAGAATAGTTGGATGCATACCTTTCCCAAAGGTATTAGCACAATGGGAAATGCAAACAGCTTCCTCTGGGATTGCTTAGTAATGAAATATATTGATGAACATGGATAACTTTTGAATAAGAGAAATATAGTTTTTTTAAGTTATTGTTAGATGATTAGTCAGATTAGCATTGTCTCATACATATCTACAACAGTGAGATACATCAAAGGAAGATACAACTCACAAGCTATATGAATTTAGTCTGTGAGCTATTGCTATATTGCAAGTATTTTTGTGAAATTATATAATTATATAAATAGATTAATGAAAGCTATAAACATAAAGTTGAATTCATTTGTCCTCAGTTGCTTAACTTGTATGTATATGTAAACTTACATCAGTGACGTTTGCGTTTAAAAAAATCCTAATATTAAATTAAATCAGAATTTAAAACCTTAATACAGTTCAAGATGATTTTAAATTGAGAAAATTGATATATAAAAAGGAGTATGTTTTTTTAAAAGTTCAAATCTTATTTTAGTAGTTCTGATTAAAAAGTATTGAGAATGAATCGTAAATATTTTTATATTTAAAATTTTAAAAGTTGCATACATAGCTGAGCAACTTCTATAATAAAGTACTTCTGTCTAGACATTTAGATGAGTCAGTGACTATTTTTGATACTTTTTGCTAAAAATTTCTCTAATTATTTTGATCTAGAGTTATTGGTAAAATGCAATGTATGTGCAGCATCCTCTATAATCATGAGACCTAGTTCATTACCACTTTGCTAAAATTGAAAATTCTTCTCAAGAGTAAGATCTGAGGATGCAGAGAACATTAAAAGAAGTAGGGCAGCACAAATTTACACTACAAATTAAAATAATCATCTATTAATTCAGGAAGTGTGGTAAAAAAGTGTTAAAGCTGAAGATTTTGATAGTGCTGTGTTCTGGATGGTTTGAATTCTTCCTCTATTCTCCAGTTCCTCTAGTTCTAGGGGACTTTTCAAAGGGCCCTAATTAGGATTGGTATCACTATCAACTTTATGTTCCATGACAAGGACCATAAATTTGTCCAGCTTTTCACCTTTCCTCACATTCATTCTGTGGTCTGTTGGCATGGCAAAATCTAATAGTTCTTTTCCTATTCTTAATTAAAATTGGATCTTGTCTTCTGGTCAGGATGAGGTAATCCATTTGTATGTTAAAGCCCTAAATAATCTTATGAATCTGATTTTCAAGAACAGATTTTGGTTTGTTCATTTACTATTTTTCAATATGGTGAAATTTTAGTTTCTTACAGTTTCCAGTGCATAACTTTCCCCATCCAGTTATGCCTGTTCTTGGATTCCATTTCTACTTGTTTATTTCATTTACTTTTGTGATTACCCATTTCATCACCACATAATCTACACTTGCTATTCTCCTGAGTATTATTATTACACTCCTAGTAAGTTTTTCACACCAGCATTAGCTAGTGGTCTTCCACCAGAGTCTGAGTGACAGCAAGTCCCATCAAATCTCCAGAACTCTTCTGAGTAGTCTAGCTGATCTTAACAATGTTATGGTCTGTATAGTCTTGATTTTTGCTCTGATTTCCATTTCCTCCAGTATTTTTTCCCAAGCCTTTGGGGACAATTTCAAGTACACCAACCACAATTGATAACACTGTCACATTCCACAGTTTTTTCAGCTCTCTGGCAAGATCCAAGTATTTGTTTATCTGTTCACTTTCTTTTCTTTTGACTCTGTGATCTGCTAAACAGTAAAATCAATCCATTAGATGATGTTTTTTTAGTTAATAATTATAATTATTGTTTAATTTTCAGCTTTACTTTCAGTTGCTTACAATCCTTCATCAGATTTTACTCAAGTCCTAGGATGAGAAAAAATAGTGATTATATGCATTCTCTGTATTTGTTTCTTTTTCAGTCACATTGATTGTACTTTCCTCAGGTGATAAGCAGTTCTGCAGTTATTGTAATGTAATTACATTAAACTTAACTAATCAAAGTAATATTTATCAATAATATATAAGATAAATACTGTTTAGGAGGTTTATTTTGTCTTGATATTGTCATAATTGTAGACTGAATGCTTTTCTGAAGTATCTCACTCTCCAATGCTGAGTTGAATTTATATAACCTGCAAGAATACAAATGGAGTGGATATAAAGACAAATTCTTTGCTTCTGGGCCTTAAGCAGGGCCAGATTATTAAGGAACTATCCCTTTGTTAGATAAATCACAATGTTACAGTTAACAATCAGACAGGGCAATCAGTATTAAAGTCTTTCCTCAAGGGTTATTGATTTTATTTACAAATTATGGTATTAAGTGCTCACCCAATTAGATCATTTCTAAACTTTGATCAAGTTGGAACTGGTATTATGAAACATCCCATTATGTTGATAAATGAATGTATTAACAGAAAAACTAAACTAAATGAAACAAATTGGTGTTGATTCCTCTCAGAAAGTTTTACAAAGAAAAGTTGGTTTTATTCAGAACCACCCTGTTATGGATGCCAATACTCTAACTTACTAACAGCTTTGTTGGGAGGGTTTTAAGTATGCTGACTGTATCCACTGTAGAGGTGTAAGACCTCTCTCCCAAAAAAGGTGTCCTGGGTAATCACTAAACTACAACTAATGATGAGGCTTTGATTCTGGATATCTAGGGAATGAGGTGTACCCCATAACAGGTGTTACTTTTAGATTTACTTTGATCTTGAGTGGTAGTGCCTTTAAGAATCCACTATATGGGTCAAATAGATCTGTTTAAAAATTAATAATTTATAGAACCATTTGTAAAAAAAACATCTAAAATAACTACACAAAAAATGTCGATAGGAACATACAATGAATATGATTCCCTAACCTTTTGGCATAAAAAATCTTTGAAATGTTGATATGCAATTAAAATTAATCAATTAATAAATTTTACTGGCCCACTGTGTAAGATTTTGTTGGTGAAACAACTAGAGTGATAAGTTATGAGAAAAAAATATTTATTTTTTTGCTAACAATAGTAAATTAATCTTGAAAGAATACAACTTTGAAAATTAGATTTATCTTGAAATATTGACTAAACAAATAAAAACAAATGGTAGGTGGAAAAATTTATTAGTTGTATTTGCATTATTCATAATGATTTACTTTGTAAATTGAATTTCTTGCCTGGTTTATTGTAAGGTTCTTTTTGAAATTGGAATACTTTTAAGAAGTAGAGTTAATGAAATAATTTCTAATTTAGTTTTAGTTTCATTCAGTTACAAACCATAAATTCAAGAGGAAAGAATTGCTTTTATTGATTTGTTGGCACTCGATGAACATTCAGTTGAAAAATGTCTACTATCATTAAATAGTCACATTGTAGAAATACATTTTCTTCAGCAATTTGAATTTTTTATAGACATATATAGATTAATTATTTAGTATTTTGACATGTTTCAGTATTGGTTATATTTACAACATATACACAAGAGAAATTCCACTTTTTCCCTGAATCAGTATTTTTTTTCTTTTTGTTTATGTAACCATTTTGTAAAAACATGAGACTTGTATAAAATTATAGGTTTTTCATCTTTTATTAACAAAAACTCAAACTTATCAAAAGTGACATAAGGATACCATGTCCCAGAAAAGCATTTACTTCTACTCAGTAAGTGCAGGGATGATATAATATCTAAGGTAAACCTGGTAAATGAAATGTTGGTAAACTTCTTTGTGTGTGTGTATATATATATATATATATATATATACACACACACACACACACACACACACAAGAGTCGTTCAAAAAGTTCCCAGCCTCTTCCAGGAAGAAGAGTTATAACTAAACATTTTTATTGTGGCAATGCACTTCTGCATCTTATAAAAGAAGAAAAACTAATTTAGATTTCTGTCTTAATTTCTGTGCAGGTGAGACCCTCACAATGATGAGTAGTCTATAACAAATCTAAAATCTGAGATAGGCTTAGAACTTTTTGACGACAATTTTTAGATGAAGTATACGAGTAGAATGGACATTGAAAAACTAATGAATATAAGTAGGACAGACTCGGCTTTTTAATCTAGGTATGTTAACCAATTTAGGAGAAGGGAAACTCGGGATTCAAACCAATTAAATTCCACTTGAAATTTGATCTTGTGATGCATTCTGTTTGTGTAGAGGAGTTGAGTATATATATATATATATATAAGTTAGAATAGCATAGTCAGGAGCACTTAGTGATAACCAATTTCTCATCTTTGCAGTCACTGGTAGTCACCAAAATGCTTTTTACTCTGTGTTTACACTATCCTAACTGAGATATAATGCTCTATTACCAATATTGACCTCTCTTTATTCATAAATATAGCAAACTAGACTATCAATATATATATATATATATATATATATATATATATATATCATCATCATCAAGTCATGCTGCAAGCATGGATTTTCCTGACCCTCTCTTGCCATTTGTCCTTATCACCCATCACTCCTGGCAGGTTTTCCAGACTACATTCTGGGTCCATACAGAACTGTTGTAGGTAAGTTCTTGTTGCTCGACCAACACTGGCACGTCCATATGAAGGGGTTCATAGAGTTGAAATCTGAGTTATTTAACCTGCTAGCTGTAAATAGGTAGTTACGTCACTTGTCTTATAGTAAACATAATTGTAATAAAGAGGTGATAGTGGTTGCATATGTTCTGTGGTGCTGATATGAAGTTGTAAAGAAAACATTGGTCACAGAAAGCTATTTTTTTTTTCATGTGACAGTGATAATCATTGTTCAACTTAAGTTGAAGCACATTTGAAAGGAAGATGGCTTCATTCATGCAACATTTTACAGGGTGAAGAATTCTACACCAAATAGATGCATGATTTACAAATATGGATGCTTTTAACTTATCTATTAAAAGAAAAACAGGGTTTGGCAGTATTTTTGTCATTACCACAGAAAATGTGTGAGTGAATTAGACATTTGTCGATAGCAGATATTGGCAGAGAAAAGGATTAAAATTAATTACGGACAAACTGAATGAAATATATCTACAAGACACTATGAAAACGGCAAAAATGCTGATAGATTTAAAAAATGACAGCTTTCAGATTAAAGACAGATATATAGAATTACAAAGTACGACATCTGAACATTATAGTCTTCTATTGATTAATATGCTTTAGGAGGTTGAAAAACGGCAAATGCTGTGCTACACTGCGAGGCCTTAAAAATGTTTGAGAGTGGAAAAAAGACAAAAAGCTGAGAAATTGCGTAGACAATTTGCTCATGCATCATGGTTAGAGGTAGTAAGGCCTTTAATGATAAGGAGTTCCTGGATCTGATCCAGGATGTTTGTGATTCTTGTTCTGTTTTCCAGAGATTTAGAAAACCTCATCTTCGACCTATAGTAGGAGTTACTCTTGGGAGCAGGTTTAATCAGACTGTATGTCTGGATTTAAAAAAAACATGGACATAACCAGTACTGGATTCTACACTTAATTGACACATCCACTTGGTACTTTGCTTCTAGGTTGTTTAAAACTAAAAGAAGTGAAGAAATTATTCACAACGTATTTTTAATGTGGCTATCATATTTTGGACCTGCTAACCGTTTTTTGAATGATAATGGGGAAGAATTTAACAATGAAGGATACTGTCAGACAAATGAAAAACAGTATTGAAACATGCACTACAGCTGTGGAAAATCCATTCAGCCCAAATCTGATAGTTGCTGAAGCAACAGAAAAGACATTAAAGGATGAGAAATGTGAGCCAGAAATAGCACTGGCTTGAGCTGTGAGTGCTAAATATGCTTTTCAAAATCATTTGGGGTATAGTCAAAATGAGCTTGTGTTTGGCTTTAATATAAACACACCCTTAGCTTTGACTGATCAATTACTTTCATTGGAAGCTGCAACAACCAGTGAGATAGTAAGAACAAATTTAAATGCCTTACATGCAATGAGGAAAAGCTTCATAGAAGCTGAAGCATGTGAAAAAATTAGGTGAGCACTGAGATCTAATGTAAGGACTTATGCAGAGAAAGAATTTGTAATGAGTGACACTGTCTATTACAGAAGACAAAACTGGAAGGGATGGCATGGCTCTGCTAAAGTATTGTGTAAGGAAGATCAGTGTATACTGATTAGACATGGCAGAGCATTTTACAGGATGCATCCATATCACTCAATGAAGGCAAACAAAGTAAGTGATCAAGAACATGTAGTTTGAACACATCTGAACAAGAACAAGCTAAAGAGGTGATTGATGCAAAGAAAAGAAAAATAGAAAATATAGAAATTCATGGAGTATATGAATGTTTGCCTGACATTGGTCAGAAATGCATATCATCAAATCAACAAGATAGATTGTAACGGAGAAATTCAAAGATAAAAGGAAGACAATAAAGGTTTGCCTTGTAGCTCATGGTCATGAAGAGGATTCACAAGATCTGAAAACGGATTCTCCGACATGTAGCTGTAAAGCTATGTATACTGTAATGTTAACAGCCTCAGTTATGAAGTGGTGGATGGAGAGTCTGGATTTTACCTCAGCATTCTTACAGGATGATAAGCTGGAGAGATATTTCTTATATCACAATCTGACAATTGTCCAGAGTCACAGGTATGAAAGTTGAAAAGATGTATTTATGGATTAAATGATGCAATGCGCTCAGCATACAAAAGAGTTAATCATGAATTAACTAACCTAAAGGGAATAGTGAGTACATATGACGATGCACTATTTCTTTGGCATGATGCAACTGGTAACCTAATGGGTATTCTGGCAATGCATGTAGATGGCTTTATATTCTATGGAAAGGATTTGTTTCTGAAAAATGTTATCACAGAATTGAAAAAATATTCAAAGTTGGAATGCATGAAAGTGGAACATTAAATTTTTGGGATTGGGTATTAGGCAAACAAAAGATAGGATTACTAACGACCAGGATCTATTTGGTGCCGTTATGATACATAAAAAAGCTCTACAAAAACTAAAATCACAGACAGGTTCAATAATCTTTCTCAGGATTTGAACATTGTTTGCAATGCTGATGCAACCTATACTAGCTTGGAAGATAAATCTTTACAGGGTGGCTTTATCATTTTTGTTGGTAGCACAATGTACAGAATAGCTCCTATGTGTTTGTTATAAAAAAAACTTGACCAAGTAACAAAAAGTCTATTAGCCTCAAAGACTCTTACACTCGGTGAAGCAGCAGACCTTGGAGTATAAATAGCTGCTATGCTGCAAGAGACATTCAGACTACCCAGGTGTCCTGAAGTCCTTCGTAAAACAGACTATGCATCTCTTGTAGAGACCTTAAACTCATCAAATCTGGTTAGTGACCAATGTCTGAGAATTGATGTGGTGAGAGTGAAGGAAATGATAGCAAATAAGGAGATCCAAATTGAATGGATAAAAAGAAAAGAGCAGGTTACAGATTGCCTGACAAAGGTGGGAGCCTCATTTGAAAGTTTAAGAGACTTGTTGTATGAAAAAACTTTTTAAAGATCATTTTAAATAGAACTGCAGTTTTCACTTGAAGAGACCAGCAATGTTGAAGTCTGAGTTATCTAACCTGCTAGAGTGTAAATATGTAGTCATGTCCCTTGTCTTGTTGTCAATGTACTTGTAATAAAGATGTGATAGTGGTCGCACATGTTCTATTGTGTTGATATGAAGTTGTAAAGAAAACATATTGGCGGAGGTCATTTAGGAGTTTGTCCTTACTTCTCCAAAAGTGTCCCATATGTCTTGTTTGTCTTATTTGGATGGTTTTAGAGATTGCCAGAAGGTGGGTGTACAACTGTTGTTTGGTGGGATGTTGCTTCCAGGATTTGTTCAATATAGCTCATAGCATTCTTGTGCAGTTCTTATCTAGATTTTTCTCTATACATTTTATCAGCATCCATATGGTGCTTCCATACAGTGGAATTGACACAATTTCTGCTTGGAAGAAATTCCATTTTATTTCATAGGATAGGTCAGACTTCTGTATGATAAATAGCCTATCAATAGGAGTCCATGCATTTGCTAGGTGTATATTGATGTCGCTTTTAGTAGATGAAACACTGCTACTGAGGTATGTAAGCTTGTCCTCTAATTTCAGAGAACTGCCATTTAGAGCGGAGATGTCTCCCTCTTGATTAAAACACACGTACTCTATTGAGGTCAATGCCTCCTGCTCCCTGTGCTATTTTATCTGCATAGTTTGTGCCTGTAATAGTTTCTGTGGGGTATCATCAAGAGTGTTGCCTTGGGTTTTTTTGAATTAACTCCTTTTATGATTTGATGGATTGTAAGAATCTGTGATGTGGATTTCTCTGAAATCTATTTTGATTCTTTCTAAGAATTTTCTCAGTTTCTGGTTCAATATGATTGAGAAACAGAATATTATCAACCTGAGCTGCTATGGAAGTAAGAGTTATACCTTGGTAGTTCTTGGTGATTCTGAGGTCACCTTTCTTGGGGAAGGGGAGGATGCCACCATCTCTCAATTGTATTCTATTTATATACAGCATTGCAGAATTGGAGCATTCAATCATTAAATTTCCTTGTCTTCCATACTTTTGTGGATGTTTTGTCAAGGTTAGCAGCTTTTCTGTTTTTAATTTTTGTTAGTAATATGTTGAGTTCTTCTTGAGTAAGCTGTCTTAGTTTTCGCAGTAGATTCTTGAAATGTTCTTTCCACATCTCTATTTACTCTTCTTGTCTGGTAGTTTTTTCATTTAGCTCTTGAGGTGCTCTTCCTTTTATTCATTTCATTTACTGTCTGTCATTCTATTTTAGATTATCTATCTTCTACTGAGTTTCTTATCTTATTGATCCGACCTTGAATGTATTTTATTTGTTCTTTTTGGTATGCGTCAATTAGTTCTCTTCGTGCCTTCTTAAGTTTCTGAGTTTTGGCATTAGTTGGGTTCCATTTATTACATAGGGATACTGTTTTCATGTTGTTTTTTTCTAACTGCTAGTGCCTCCCATGGAACTTTCTTTGGCTCTTGGCTGAGTTAGTCTGCATTCTGCTGCTGTTTTCATGTGGGCATTGGCAAAGTATTCATATTCATCATTCGGAGTACTTGTTACAGATATATCTTGAAAAATTTCAAATTTGTTTCTTACTGTTATTGTATATTTATTGCTAATATCTCTATTGATAAGTGAGGACCAGTCATCGCATGTAGTTTTGGCTCTTAAGTGTTGTATTCTTGTGTAAGCTCAGATGTATCTTTGCTGTGACAATTGTGTGATTGGAAGATACTTCTTCAAAGGAGGAATATACCTCACAGTTCAGAGTGCTATTAATCCATTTCTTATTTATGAGTATTTAATTTATCTGTGCATTATTTGTGTTGCTGTAGGTCCGTAGTTTTCCCTCCCTTTTCTAGAATTTAGTATTAAGGTATGATAGTCTGTTTTCAAGTGAGGATTCTGTTAGATATTCCCCATCACTCTTTGAGAAGTTGTGCCTGTAGAATTTATTGTTTTCATCTTTACCTATTTGAGCATTCATGTCTTCTCTAATGATTAGAATCTTGTGTTTGGGAATGCTACAGATAAAGAAGGAGGATAGCTTGTTGTAGAAGGGGATGAGATCTGTTTCATCACTAGCATTGGTAGGACTGTTGCAGGAGATGATTGTTGTCTTGGGGTTGCCATTGTATCATGATACTGGCAATGGATGAATGTTTATCTCAGCATTTGCATGGAAAAACTCCATTAATGCCGTCATCAGAGGAATGCTTCTAAGTTCTCATACACTAAAATCACTTAATATATATATATATATATATATATATATATTCTTTTTTTAAATGAATAGATTATAAAAATCCAAATATCAGCCAGTAGAGCAGTATCAAAACTAAAAAAATGAATATTTTCCCTCTTCGTCAAGTCGATTTCATGACTATAAGTTTCATGTATTCATGAAAAAAAAAAAAAAACAATTTTTAAAGGAAACATGCAAGTAGAATGAACAAAGAAGGGCAATATATACTCAATATTCCTTGCACAATACAAAAAATGGCTGCACGACAATGGAATGGAGGTAATTAGTAGAAGGTGGGAGCCAAAAAAATCTATGTATGGGTATGTGTGTATGTGTTTAACTATAACCTAGTAAAAACAGTATATCCAAAAATTTTTATTAAAGTAATAACCTTAAATATTTTAAGAGAATAAATCGATTTCCTCTCCAATTTTCAACTCAGTGGTAACTTTGTTAGGTCTGTAATAATGCTGAACAGCATATTTTAATCCTTCAAATTCTTGATGTAATATAGATAACTATGAAATGCTAACTGGAATCATTCACCACATCCTAAACAGATGTATTAATATCATCATGGACAACAGTTGCTTGTGGACCTCAGCATGCTTATGAATTATGACTCGACAAAGGAGTGAACCTAGGTCTCCCAGACCATTAGCAAACACTCTTACAATTATTCCAATAAGCATATCAAAAGAGTCTCAACTTTGAATTATGAAATTTACTTTATATGTGCTGGTAAATATTGGGATTTCTAATTTAGGTCGTGAGTTATAAAGTTGAAAATGCCAAAATTTATCTTTATTGATCATGATAATAGGGCTGATTAAGACTTATAAATTGTTTGATGAAATAATTACTAAAGTAAATGGTTGCAATCTGTGCTTAACCAGAAGCAAATTTCATAATTGTTTTGCATATTTAAAGTGACAGGAATTTAAGCTTTATTGCTTATTTCTCTCTTTAGTTGTGGCAGCATAATTTAGTGTGCATTGGCCACAGAGGTTTTTAGGACTGATGGGTAGTATTCTTTGAATTTCTTACATTGACATTTTTTTCTTTTGGCTTTGGACAGAAAACTGATCAAAATATTTTACCTTATCATATATATATATATATATATATAGGCTTATAATTGATTGTACCCCAGTATTCTTTCAGAGTTTACTCTAAAGTACTACTCGAAATTTGTTTATATATTTAAGCTGAAAAGAAGATTTTGTCTACATCAATGAAGGGTTAATTAAATATGAGGGAACCATTTTTTATTGATGATATAGAGAATGACATTTACAAAGTTCATTTACAAAATGATAGTTTTTTGGTAACCATGTGAGTAAAATATGATGTCGGTTCTATAATAGTTGTTAGTATATGAAATTGACCTGCAATTGCAATAAATTCTGTGGAAAAGGGGATAGTAAAAGATTTAAATTTTATTATTCGTATGCAAGAATTTGCATTTAATCTATGTGGGTAAAAAAAAGAAATCTTAATCTTTTATTAATCTATTTTTTTTCATTTATTGTATAATATTGAAAAGTTTAGACCTATAAAATTTTTATACATGCTTTTTTATTAAGTACATTTTGAAATAATAAAAAGTTTTAGATAGCAGTCAATGTGAGATTTGTCCAAATTTTTGCTGTTCAATAGATCCTCATTTTCATTTCTTCTGTATGACCAGATTAAAGTGTCCCACAATCCAATTAATAAATTTGGTAGGTCAATTGCAATGCAATTGGAGCATTATCTCTTTAAAAATTATATCATGTAGAGTTCAAGTGTTCTGCCGTGCATTATCTTGCCTTGTTGAATTACCTGCTTAGCCCCTGACTAGAGTAAGGATGACATGGGATTTTGGTTCTTCAAAAGCACTGCACATATGTAATCGACAGAGCCCCAGACTGCTGTCCTGAAGGCTGGCGCCTCATATTTGCTGGAAGCAGATTTTGCACCAATGCTGAACAAAGATATGCACCCATAGAAGGTGAGGCAGCAGCTATCAGCTTGGCACTTGAAAAGTGCCGCATGTTCATACTGGGTGGCCCCAATGTTATAGTGGTGACTGACCATGAGCCGCTAAAAGATTTTTTGGTAATCGAGATCTCAATAAAATTCACAACCCATGCCTATTCTGGCTCAAAGAAAAAAGCTTGCAATATCGTTTCACCATGCAACACTGCCCTAGAAAATGGCATAGGGCCCCTGATGCTATCTCCCGCAATCCAGTCACTACGGCGCAAAGCTTACTTGATACGTTCCCCATAGAACCCTCCCCTATAGACACTGATGAATCAGATGAGATTGCAACGGCAATGACAGCCCCCACCACCATATCCCAGTTAGATGGTTACCCTGCCATAACTTCTCCTGACCACATTCGTTTTGCTGGTCAAAAAGACACACAATACACCTTGTTAGGCAAGACCATAGACAATGGTTTTCCAAACAGTCATCAAGCAACACTGCCTACAAGAGTACTGGGAAGTTCGTAACTGCCTCAGCAATGTTAATGGCCTAATACTACTGGACTGGAGGATAGTAATACCAACCTCCCAGCACAAAAACATATTAAAGTCCCTACATTCGGCTCATCAAGGAGTAGTTGGCATGAAAACATGTGCCAATGAGTCAGTCTACTGGCCTGGAATGAATGCTTCAATTCGCAATTACAGAAATAATTGCATTACATGTTCCAGGAATGCCCCAAGTCAACCACATAAACCAATCCAAATGACACCTCCACCAGAATGGCCTTTTCAACAAATTGTTATGGATTTGTTCTATGTTGGATCATTCACGTATTTCACTTGTGCAGACAGGCTCACTGGATGGCTCATTCTGTACCGTATGAAGCCGGGACAAGCAGTTGCCTCCAGGCTGATATCCATCTGCAGAGAAATATTCCAAACATATGGTATTCCTGAGGAGCTTAGCACAGACGGTGAGCCACCCTTCTCAGCTTACTCATTACAACAGTTCCTAAAATACTGGGCTGTTAAACAAAGAATTTCATCAGTAGCCTATCCCCAATCTAATGGATGAGCAGAGTTAGCTGTCAAGACTCCAAAAAGACTCATAAGGGACTACACAGGACACCAGGGTTTCTTGGACAACGACATGGCAGCACAAGTAATCCTGCAATATAGAAACACCCCTATCCAAGGCATTGGATTATCACCAGCACAACTCTTGCTTCATAGACGCCTTTGGGATTATATCCCATCACATCCACACTTATATAAACTGTACCCTGAGTGGATTGCCACAGCCCAAAAATGTGAAAAAATGTTATCCAAACGCAATGCAGACCTCATCAAAAGGAACAATTGTACTGCACCTGCCTTATCCCCACTTTGTAAGGACAACACAGTCTCCATTCCAAACCCAAATAGCCATCGATGGGACATAGCTGGACGAATAGTACAGACACTTCACAATTACCAATATAGAATTAGAGTTGCAGGATCCCTGTGGAACTGCAGGTTCTTAAGGAAACTTAAAACTCCCATAATCGAGACCCCTATACTAAGTGCCTTGCCTCTGTCACCTGAGCCAACAATTACAGATATGAGTACACCACATCAACCTGCCAAAAAACAGGAAATGATGGCATTACGTTGCAAAGAGACCTGGAATCCCTGGGCTTGACTCAGTCACCGCCATCAAGAACCAGGATTCCCAGGGCACTCTCAACTTCTTCCATACAATCAGCCAGGAAATAAGGAACTGATTCTGCCCCAATGGCCACTATGCTTCCGCGATGGGGAGAGGAGGGAGATATAGAAGTCAAATGACTCACCTTCTAACATGGCTGCCTTCTTGAATCTTCTTGATAAAAGCAAGCCAGTTATGCTAATGCAGCTGGTTGGTTGTTCTGTGGTGCCAGGATGACCTGCCCAACACATTTGTATGAGTGGTGTCTATTCCCCCATATATTTATCCAGTAAATGACAATGGGAATCATTTTTCTACTTGTGTGTCAGACCGCTCACAAGTGAACCAATATTCATCAAATGTCAATAGTAACTGAACCCATTTAACTGTGTCCAGACAAATGATTAATATTATTAACTGTATCCAAACAAATAATCAATATTAAATTAGATAGAAATACTTGATAAATAAAAGTACTTAAAACCATTCAACTGTGTGAAAACAAAGGATTAATATTTAATAGAATATTAGTGTGTAATAAAAATATTTGAAACAATTTAATTGTGTGTAAACAAATGATTAATATTAAATAGTGTTGGATAACACTACTTGAAACTATTCAAATGTGTGTTAACAAATGAGGTCTGGCTCATTTAAAAATAATGTTATCTAAAAACTCTTTGCTTACAAATCATATATAATGTATATATATAGACAGAAGTTGGTATTAAATAGCCAACAAAGGTTGATATGCCATAAACCAACCAAACCAAGTTACTGACCATGCTGACTGAGCTGAACAATCAATGTTTGGACATCAAGATAAACTGCAGGAAAACTAAATTCAAGCATTCTGAAGATGTACCACAGGGCTGTATAGTGGTGGAAAGCCGTGAAATTAAGCAGGTGAAAGATTTCATCTACTTGGGACTGATGGTGAATATGTGCCAAGACATAGATGTGGAAATCTTGTTCAGAATAAGATCAAGTTTGAAGGATTTTTCCAAGATGTGCTCAAGGCAAAGTTGAACAGGATTCTATTAGCTAATCTCTTCAATAGCACCATTTTGCTTGTGATATTATAGGCAAGCAAAACATGAGCTCCCATGAATAAGGAAAAACAGAGATTGGTTAAGACTCAGAGAGCTATGAAAAGATCGATGTTGGGTATATCATTGTCTGAAGTGAATTAATTTGAGAGAGAAATGGATTGATGGATGTGACTGCACAGTACTGTATGCAGAAATTCTGCTGGGCTGAACATGCAGCAAAGTTCACAGACAACATGTGGATTTATGTAGTTGTTGAGTGGTATCCAAGAGACTGAAAACAACTACTCAGGAGACCTTCATAAAGATGGGAAGATGATATTATCTAGCAATTAGAAAGGTCAAGAATGGAATAGAAGCATATTGTGGTCAGCAATGTGAAAAAATCTGACAATCTGGCCAGTAATAAAATAAATAATTGTAAGAGTGAATATTTGTAACAGGTGTTATATGTCCAGTTGATTGCCTATTTGATAATGAGCCAAATTGAAATCCCAGACCAATAACTTAAAAACATTCGGTGTCCATAATTTTGTCCTTTAGCTTTTTAGATCTAATAAAAAAATCTGCTATATTTAAAGAATATTGAATATCAAACAGGATTCAGTATTCATATCTAAGTAGATTAATGAAAGGCATCATTTCTAGCAAATTACTTTGAGTTAATATCAACATTCTACAGATTGTTTACGCAGTACAAATATGCGAATTCATTTGTAGCACTTAGAAGCACTTACTATCATTTAAAAAAGAAAAGAAATGTTGATTTGTAAAGTGAGAAAAATAATCCAACTCCATGAATTTACAACTAAATTAAACACTTCAAAAGGTATTCACCATAGAATCAGCCTAAGCAGTATAGTTGATTCCATGTATCTACCATCCAGCCTCTCTACCATGGATAGGATGTGACATAAGGTGAATTTTTAAGTGGTGTAAAGCTGATTTGAATTCACTTTTCCTTTTAGACTGGTTGCCTTACTAAGGCTAAAAAAACAAACAATTTGCCTTACAATTTTCACCCATAGCTGGAGGGAGAACAGATGTATTCCAGCCTTTCTTAAGATGATTAGTATGAAGTGAAATGTAAACAGCCCCATCCAGATATTGAACTTGCTACACTGATTCCATTTCCTATGATGATAACTGTAATGCTAAGTGTAACAACTATAGTCTATTCTTTGTAGTGGTAACATGCTTTGAAATTAGCAATCAGAATTTACTACAACATGTCTTTGATACATTGATATTTAAAATAGGTTTTGGTTTCCATAGAGATGACCCAAAGCAAATATTCATGAGTAAAGATGCCTCTACCATTTTACTTGAGCATAATACTCTAAAGATTTATACTTTAAAACTTGTGTATTTTAGAAATAAATTCAGTGAGTAAATGGTTGACTTGAGCCAAACAATACCCCTCTCTTTGGATTCAACAGTCACTTAAAAGTTAACTTGAGCCAGGCAACATTGCACTCTTTGGATTCAGTAATCATTAAAAAAAAAAGAAGTTAACTTGAGCCAGACAACATCCTTTTCTTTGGATTTAATGATCATAAAAAAGAATTCTGTTCTCTGTTACTTGAAGCAGGGTTAGTGTCTATCTTATCATGATTTTGTGTTCAGGAACTCTTTATTTGTTAGAAAAACATTTTCTGTTTGTATGTACTATGGAATTCAGTTGCTCTTGTTTTAGCATTCTTGAGGCAAATATTGCAAAGAAACTACTGTAATTGCAAAACTATTTTGCAATTTGTCAAGGAGGTAGTTGTTGTAAGTGTACTATAATCTTCTGAATCTGTGTACAGATATAAGCAAGTTAATGCTATCACTCATTCATTCACACAGACCTCCTTAGCACTCTCTCTCAACACTTAACACAAGTGGATAATTTTCCTCTCTTGTTTTGCCTCAAGTGTTAGGGTCATCTAAATCCTAGCTATTTATACCTCAGGGATGCTGTCATGAAATCTGATTGATTGCTACATTTTCCAGCTAAAATGATTAGGGGGTTCGTTTTTGCTACAGTAGTTCTTATCTACAGTACATTCAGCAGTTTTTATAATTTCCTGGTTCAGCCTCTGTAGAAATTGAGTGATTCTGCCATCATGGCATCTCTTGAGAGTCTGGAATATGGCAATAAAGATGGAATAACATTCTGTATATGTATAAATGCTGATGCAGTGAAATGTTTGCTATTATACTGAGAATAAAGATTTATCATGAGCAAAAGGTTTTATAACCTTGATCCTGTGTTCTGAGAGATTCATAAATTTATTAAAAAGATTTCTTCATAACTAAATTGCTTTAAGAAGCCAATATTGAGTCACATACTACTTAGCAATTTATATTCTAATTAATTATAAATAAATAAGGTGAAGTGCTCGATAATAAGCATTTCATAGTTATTTCTCTCGTGAAATTACTATGAGCAAGGTGAACAAAAAGACTCAGAATATCAGTAAGTTAAAATGAGATTAGAAAGATTATTTTAAATCAATTAACTTGGACTCATAATATTAACAATTCCCTGTCATGTTCACCAAAACAATATTGTATACATTAAAGAATAAGTATGTTATTTACTAAACATTCTACAAATGAAAATTAATTCCCTTTATATATGACAATTTTTCGAGATAAAAACATAAATCTTTATTTGAATGATATAATGCATGTACACATTAGTCTAAAATAAGTTAGTACTTTTAAGCACAGAAAATTTTAAAAATGTATTTGACAAATTGCTGGTTATTTATTTCATTCATTTACTGACCCAAATTTTAAAATATCTATTTTGTTTAATCTTTTACCAACCAATCCTGAATATACTTATTTTCATGCATTGGTGAAAAATTTGTGATAAAGAGAATCTTGAAATAATTGTTGTATTCAAGGCTGGCTTTAGGAGGTGTGAGACTCAATTGGGAACATATATATTGCTATATTTTGTTGTGTGTAGTTAATGAGCTAAGTGTAGATTATACTGGAGTGCAGCCTCATTTTTAAACAATTGATCCAATTTCTATTTTCATGGTGTTGTTTCTAATGTTCTGGTTGGTAAAAGATATGGAATATGTTTTTCAGCTTTAACTCTTGGTTGCATGGATGCATTTGGTACCTTTGCACCCAAGTAGGTTACGGGGCTAAGAAGATTTAGTTATTTATTCATAGTTGTTAGTTGTTGGTATCAGTGTCGGTGAATTGTTGAGGTTTATTGGGATGATTTTGAGTTTCATATCTGACTTCTTTTTTTTCTTCTTTCCCCATTAATTGGTCATCTTCTTTGTCTGTGGGAAGCTGTGAGAGAATTAAGGATGGAAGGAAAGAGACCAGGATACCTTCTAACTCAAACTTTATTTTAGGATCTAATGACTATTCTGTGGTGTAGAATTTTTTCCTGTACCAGTAGAAATTGTCGCATCTCCCAGAGAAGGTGTTGAAATATATTAGAGAGTCATTTTTGGTGAGTTACAAGTTTGAGGGTTCGTCACATGTTTGATGAGGCATGTTTAGCTGAGATGGCTTGCTAACAGTAGACATGGCTGACTACCAGGCCCTGGGACCCAATCAACATGTGCACTCACTACTAGCATCTGAGAGAAAAGAGTCTTTTTGATTGCTGTGATAACAGCAGAATGATAGAATTTTTCTTTTGGCACCAGGAGGCTTGTCTCTCCAAGCATGCGCAAATTTTACTTCCTGTCTGAGGCCTTCTGGGAAACTGCTACATTTTATCTTATTTATTTATTCTATTCTAAAAATTTCCTTTTAATTAATCCCCACAAGGCAAAGAGGTTAAATAGGTCACAAAATACTTCAATATTATAAAGAAACTGATTCACTAATGTACAAAAATTCTGTTTAACTGCTAAAGTTTAGTGTGTTATTGTAATGGAAAGTATTATTGGATTCTATAATTTCCCATATAATGGCTGGGATTGTAGAATATGTGAAGTGTACCTATGCACAGAGGTAAGACCCAATGAATGAGGCTACCAGTTGGCTGTGTGTGGTGACCTCCAATGCTTGAGGACGGGTTTCTAGTGGTTGTGGAGTCTATGACATGGTAGCTAAAGTGGTCACTTGACTTGCAACAATCCACTATTGAATTTAGTGAGCTAGGCAGGTTGTCAGAGAGGCCTGATTGCTGGCCATGTCCAACCCTAGCACCCATGTAATTGTCCCAACCATAAGATAGCAATACTGAAACCATTTAAACTGTGTGCAAACAAATGATTAATATCAAATAGAATTATTATAATTAGATATTGATACTTGAAACCATTTGATAAAGAGAATTATTAGTATTAAATTGTAATACTTGAAACAAATGGTTAATAATCATATCAGTTGGGGAAGAACAATACACCAACTGCATCTCTGCAGAGGGGTGAGAACTCCCTAATGCGTGTCCCAGCTATGATACTAAACCATCTGATAATGAGGCTCCTGTTCTGAGACTTTGGAGGATGTGGAGTACCCCTTCATTGCTATTACTTCCAGGTCCACTCAGACTCAGAGTGATAGTACCTGTTAGTGTTGCATTTATGGGTCAAATAGAACTTTTCATTTACTATACTTAAAATCAAAGCAAATAGCAATACTTGAAGCCATTTAAGTGTGTGTAAACAAATGATTAATATCAAATAAAATTATTAGTATTAGATAGCATTATTTGAAACCATTTAGCTGTGTACAAATGAATGAATAATGTTGAATAGAATATTTAATATTAGATAGCAATACTTAAAACCATTTCATGTCATGAGTATAACATTAAACTGCATCTGATTGTGAAGTTCCAGTCTTTGAGTTTGTGGAATGTAGAGTACTCTTTCATTATTATTACTCTCTGGTTGACCTTGACCTGGAGTGATAGTACCTGTTAGGGTCCCATCTATGAGTCAAATTGTTCAAGTTTTTACTCAGGATTATCATAAATATCAAATAGAATTATTAGTGTGAGATAGTAACATGTAGAAGGATTTAACAGTGTTTAAGCAAATGATTGATATTAAATAGAATTATTAGTATTAGATACCAATACTTGAAATTATTTAACTGTGCAAAGAAATGAATTCTAATTCATTTTAAAAAAGTTTCTGACAAACTATTCACTTACAAATCATTATATATATATATATATATATATATATATATATAGGAATTGGCATTACATAACCATCAAGGGTTGATAGGCCATCAAACCAAATAGCCTATGAAATTGTAATGGACTATTGATAGATTTCATACTACTGCAAACTTTCTATACCTAAAAATTCTCTGATATATCTTATTTTTCTGTAATAAGCCTCTATCAGCTTCAAATAGGTAACAATGATTTTTATCTTCCCTATATCTGTGTTGATTCAAAAACTTAAAATGAAATTGTGATAAAAAGTAACTAAAATGTTAAGATGAATGTAAATAGTATTATAAGTAAGTAAAAAGTAAAGCTGGCGACCATAATCGAGGACTACCAGAAGGCTCCCTTTTCAATAGCTACAACACTGAGGTGTAGGGGAGGCAGCTACTCCTTTCCCTGGATTGCTCCACTTTACTCTTGATATGTACCTTTTATTGCTGAGTGTTAAGCAAGGAGGTATCAAGTACCATTTTTAAAGTCTTTGGTATGACGTGACCTGGGATTGAACCCAGGTCTCCAGGATTATAGTATTATAAAAAGTATTATAAAAAATACTGAAATAATCAAAGTTCTTATTTTTCTCAAATGGAGTGAATTAAATTTTGAACCTCAGATTGCTATGTGTCATGACATTTAAAAAAATAAAAATCATTTTATTTTTGTAAATAAAACATTCCTTTAAATGAAATATAAATTATTAAAAAATTCAAACAAAACCACATCACTAGGTTCAGTGACAGTAATAAATATAACTAAAATTTCTGCTCATAACACTGGTGGAAGGTTTTATCAGGGAATTTTTTCAAGTATGTCCAGACCTAAGGGAGAATCCAAATTTACAAGTCTTAATGTGTTTATGACAGAGATGTGTATCATATAAGTATTTGCATAGTTTTCAGTTGAATTCAGCACCAGATCCCATACAAATTTGATGCAGTGTCACTGGTTGATTTATATGGAAAAGCTTTATAAACCTTAGTATTTTTTCTGACTGCTTAATAACATGTTCTATACTCTTTATTCTGATAGCAATAGAATCTGTATGTATAATATTAATGCTCATAATAATTTCTATAGATGTTGCTGCCATCTTTAGAGTTTATCTTGCAGTTCTGTTTAACCTAATGACATATTGGCAAGGAACATAGACTATAATAAAAACAATATCTGATAAATTCATATACCAAATGCTTTTGGGAAAGAAAGATAAGAACATATATGGATCATAAAAATTTGGATGTAGGTAAAAGGAATAGTTTTGCAGATCCATTAGTTGGGTTTAAAGCTGACAATATAATTGATATTGGCTTTGACTTCCATTGAAATTGTTTAATATATGAAGTTGAGGATTTGATTGCAGCATCCTCATTTCAGCATCAGTAAGAAGAAAGGACCTTAGCAAGTAAGAGCTCTTAATACAATTTCTTATATGTTCACATGAGAAAATGCTGGAAGTGTTATCTGTCTGTCTATATATATATATATATATATATATATATATATATATGAGTGTTGATGTCATAAAATTAGCAGTTTTTCTCTTTTGATAATATAAACAAGAATGCATCGTGCTTGTCATCAAGGTTTTAATGGGGTAAACAGAAATTTTTTATCACTCAGTGTGTGATGACTTTCACTTACCTGAAGCAAAAAGACACGCTGCTTTGCATATCATTCAGGTAAGTGGCCATTTGTAATATGATTCAGACGCAGGTTCTAGTCCTTAATATTACTATCAGTTAGGAATATGCATATCTTACTGTGTACATAAAATACTCATGAAAATTGATACAGGAGTGGAGTGCAGTTAACACCTATTGGAATAGAACCAGAATATACTGAGCTGAAGTATGTAGAGCAGATCTTTGTGAGAGTGAGAAGTAAATGAGTTTAATTGCCTTCATAAGTGAGAGGAAATAAAAAAAAAAAACTAGCTCTACTTTGGAAGTGCTGTTTTGACAACAGTCAGAAAGTTGTGACTTGCACTCAAAGAAGAAATAAGTCTTTTGGCATTTCTTTTTACACAAAGTATGTTATGCAAAAAATGCAAACATGAAGTGACTGGCTGTAGATTTAATTCCTGCAATTTATGTTCAAGTCCATATGTACAGAAAAATGATAAGCAGGTTTAATTTTTTGATTGCAATACAGGATTTCGTATTTCAGAATTTTCTGAATAAATGGAATCCTCATGTATTTTTATATTGTCATATGAAACTACTGCATACAACCATATTCTTTGAAAGTGATTTATTCCAACTATTAAATAAGGGGGGAGTTCTCATCATTTAATGGCTAAAGTGCTGGACAATAGAATTTTCAGCTCTGGTGTTCCAAATTCCAACATGAAATATCCCTAATCATTTACTGGATCAATGTATACATTTCATGTTAAGGGGGAAAGTTATTTTCCTCTTAGTTTTCATTATAATAATTTTCAATTTACTTTTAGATACACACAAGATTTGTTTATGCCATTAGATAACTCTTCTCAGTTTCCTTGGACCAAAAGAATTTGATATTAAAAATGCTATGAGAGTAAAAGTTTACAAATTTAGGGATATGAAAATCAAAGATCTCTCTTGCTTTATACAGCTACAAACTTGAAAATATTTAAATAAATCTCAACAAAGTTTTGTTAAAACCTATGAATTATTCATCATGTTTTAATCATCATGAGAATGTAGATGTCTAGGTATCAAATGACTTTGAACATTAGAGAATTCTTGGGATAGTAGGTAGGTTTGATTAATACAGACTTCATATCAGTATATCTTTCTGTCTGCCTGTCTGTATCTCTTCCTACACACACGTAGGTGTATGTGTGTATGTATACATATATATATATATATATATATATATATATATATATATATATATATATATATAAATAATCAAAAATAAGACAAATTAAATATATTATATTTTCTAAGAAGCTTCTGTTGTTGAATTTGATGTCTCAGCATATATTGTATAATCAAAAATATTTAAACTGACTTTTTAAAATTTGGAAATTTAAATAAAAATGTGTGCATGACTGGGCATCATTTATGATAAATGATGATATCCAGATGTCTGGATCAGTCCGGACAAGTCAGTGTCAGTTCTTTATACTTGTTGATAAAAAATCTGGATACTTTTTGAACTGAGAATTCATCTCAAGGGTAAGATGTGAGAGTATGGAAAATAAAAGAATACAATAATGCAGATTCACACCATATCAAAAGAAGAATTTTAGACATATTTTGACCAATGGAAAACTTGGTGGAATACGTTGATTGCTAAGGAGTCTACCTTGAAGAATGACCAAATCAGCTGGGGCTATAGAATACACTAACTGCATCTCTGCAGAGAGGTAAGACCCCCACAACAAGTGTCCTAGATATGACAAAAAACAATCTGATGTTGAGTCTCCAGTAATTCTGGAGCTTTAGGGAATGCATAGTACCCCTTCATTGCCATTGTTCCCAGATCCACTTTGACCTGGTGTGGGGGTATCTGATTTGTCCTATCTATGGGTCAAATAGAACTGTTTGATAATTAAACTGCATGTCTATGCAAAACTGAATTGTTTGAAATAGAGCTGTGTTTATATTTAACTGTGTGAAAACAAATGAAATTTGATTGAATTGTTAGTGATGCAAATCAATACTTGGAACCATTTAACTTTGTTAACAGGCTAAACAGAATTACTGGAAATAAAACTGTTTGATCATTTAACTGTGTGTAAATACATGACTGATGTTTAATTGAATTATTAGTGATACATAGCAATACTTGAAAACATTAAACTGTAAGCAAACAAATGATTGATAGTAAATAGAATTATTTGTAATAAATAGAAATAAGTGAAACCATTTGACTGTGTGCAAAAAAAATGAGCTCAGGCTCATTTAAAATTGTTATCTACAAAATGTGTTTAGAAATCATATATTCAATATATATGCATAAAAAGTATTTGGCATTAAATAACCTACAATGTTTGATATGCCATAGAATAAAACCAAACTTTGAGGAAAATTAACTTTTCATCCATTGTTAATTTCTGCCTTGCTAAATCCAGCTTCAGTTTTGATACTTTGTAAATACATTTTACAGAGTTGAAAGTGTCCCTAAAGTTCATAGATGTGTAGACTTTGAATCTTTTTACCAATATTGATGATCATTGTCAAAAAAGAAAAGAAGAGTTAAAGTTAAGAATTTTCATATTTTTGTTCAAATCATTTAGAGAATTTGAAATTCTTTATTATATTTTATCATTCATTGGTGATATTAATTCTGTTGTCTGTTTGCTTTAATCAAACATATCTACAAGAAAATTGCTGCCTAAACACACACACACACACACACTCTCTCTCTCTCTCTCTCTCTCTCTATATATATATATATATATATGTATATGAGTATGTGTGTTTGTGTGCAGTAAAGAGATAGCATTGCATTAAAAGTAGAATATCTCTATTTTCTCAGCTTCAAAGCAAGGCATAGCACCAGTCAGACTCAAACAATTCTAATAAAATGATATTGCTAAAACTTACTCAGTGTAACCAGTTTTAGATGGAATACCCTTAGGATTACAAAAATCAATGAGGAATCATATGTATGAGCTGGGAAAACTGTTGTAAAAAGTTAATGACAATTATATATAACCAAAAAGATAAAGATATTTATCAATATCATAATTATTAATCTTTGACTAGTATTTCTTTCATCTTATTTTGCTGATTTTTATTGCAAATATCTGGTAATTTTTACGTTCATTCACTGATCACTGAGTTAGTAGCATGTAACAGAAATAGCTAGTTAGCTTTTGTAGCTTAATCATTAAGTTTCTCTGACAAGCTCTCAAGAATAAGAGATGTAAGTTCAATTCTTGCTGAAAAACCATTTGCCCAGTCAGCAGGGCTGTAGAATACACTGACTGCACCTTTACAGAGGGGTAAGACCCCCTCCCCCAATGAGTGTCCTGGATAAGACACTAAACAATCTGATGGTGAGGTTCCAGTAATGCTGGAGCTTTGGGGAATGCGGGGTACCCCTTCATTGCCATCGCTCCCAGGTCCACTCTGGCCCAGAGTGGTAGCACCTGATAAGGATCCTATTTATGGGTTAAATAGAACTAAGCCAGGCTTCCTTCACAAGACTGATTTTTGCATTTAAACCGCATATTTATGCTAAACTGAATTATTTAAAATAAAACTGTTTTGACATTTAAAGTGCATGCTTATACTAAACTGAATTGATCAAAATAGAACTGTTTTGATGTCTAAACTGTATACTAATGCTAAACTGAATTATCTGAAGTAAAACTGTTTTAACATTTAACTCTGTGTATTGCCCAGTCAGCTGAGGCTGTAGAATACTCTGACTGCACCTCTGAAACTGCGTACTTATGCTAAACTGAAACCATATTTACATTTAAACTGTGTGCTTATGCTAAACTGAATTATTTGAAATGGAACTGTTTTTTGACATTGAAACTGTACTTATACTAAACTGATTTGTTTAATATAGAAGTGTTTTGACATTTAACTGTGTGTAAACAAAATCTGTACTTATACTAAACTGAATTAGCTGAATTAGAACTGTTTGAATAAACTGAATAGTTTGAAATAGAAATATTTTTGACAATTAAACTGTATACTCATGCTAAACTGAATTGTTTGAAATAGAACTGACTACAAAGGTTGATATGCCTTAAACCCAACCAACCAACCAACCAACCAATTGAAAGGTCATTAAAGTAAAAAAAAAGAAAATTCCTGATTGATGCTGCAGAATAAATGTAAAATGAATGGAATCTGATAGTTTCTATTATATACAACCGAAATAAAATATAGTTAAGAAATAGTAAAAATAGCAATTTTTTATTCCAGAAGTTCAGACAATTACATTTCTCAAAATCAGCTTCAGATATTTGCTGTTTGATAACTTTGGAATATATTTGCTTTTTACAGTGATCAAGGCACAATAAAAAAGCAAATATATTCCAACATTATTCATTACTGATAATGAGGTGATTATTTGTTGAGAGAAGCAAATCACCAACATCTAGACTCTTTATGTTTATTTTTCCTGGAAGTCACTGAAGAGACTGAAGGTGAGGAGAGTTACAGTCACTCTTGTGAGAAATGAAGGCATGTGATCTAATGTTTATTGTTTTAGGAACTGGACATAGTGACCCATGTTCAAATCCTAGATGAGGCTGTTTGTGTTTGACTCTTAGGAAATATTTAGTATTATGATCATCATCATCATCATCATCATCATATCGTGCTGGCAGCACGGATATCCCTGACCCTCTCTCGCCACTCCTCCCTATCGTTCATCGCCCTAGGTAGGTCTTCAGGACAACAACCTGTATCCTCACATAGCTGCTGAATGTACGTTCGTGCTGGTCGTCCTGCTTTTGCGCGGCCATGTGTGGGGATCCATAAGAGTACATCTCTTATGAGTTCATCTCTGCTTCTCCAGCAATGTCCTGCATGTCTGGTTCGCCTAACTTGAATAGTTTTCGTGATAGGGGGCAGGTGGCCGTACAGTTGGTGTCTTGTGGGGTGTTGCTGCCAGGACTTGTTCAGGATTGCACGCAGCATTCTTGTGTAATTGCCATCTAGTTTCTTCTCCAGCCGTTTTGTTAGTGTCCATGTAGTGCATCCATATAGCAGTATCGATGTGACCGCTGCCTGGAAGAAACTGCGTTTCATTTTATCGGATAGGTCTGATTTCCATCACTAATATATAATAACAAGATGTTAAATTTAGGCTGTTATTTTATCAGTTCACTTAAGAAAGATTCTGGTAAATAGGTAATACTCTTAAGAAAGGCATGAAACCATCTCTTCTCACTTCAAGTATGGACAAATAGTAGCCTAGACTAGGCTCTTTAGCCTTGATTTGACAACTGGCCTAGGAGAAGGAAAACTGATTTCAAACCACTTCTTAGCAAACAAACTGAATAATTAGTTGAAACTTTAGCAACTGCTTCATTGCCACAATGCTGTGATTATTTCTAAATCATTCAGTTAGTAAACTAATAAACACATACTAGGTTCAAATGTTGTCATCTATAAAAATATAAATAATTATTATTCAGTTTTTATCCTCAGTTTATTGTGTCACTATGTGAGTTATTATTTCTATAAAAATTACGAGAGTGGAGACTCCATACCATATTGTTAAAGTGTTGCACCGTGACCTGAAAGTAAGTATGTTTGAGCTTCAGTTCTGCTATTACATACATTTTCTGATTTATACCCTTAGAAAATGTATAAACCTCCTTATCTCTCTATTTTAGGTTAAATAGTATCACTACTGTTCTTCTACAAGGATGGCTTTGACACTAAATAACCTGTAAAGATTGATATGCCATTAAAAAAACAAAAGGTTTTTTGTATTTAATTCTCTGGTATTCTAGGTTATATATCAAGCTAGTCTTACATGTAAAGTGATACCACCTTGTTAGAGATTATCTTGGCTATGACACTAAACTGTATCTAATATTGAGGCTCCTGTTCTGGAGATCTAGGGAGGGTGGATCACCTCTTCATTTCTATTACTTTCAGGTCCACTCTGTCTTGGGGTGGTAGGATCTGCTAGGATACCATCTCTAGGTCAAAAAGATCTATTAAAAAATCATTATTATTAGAAAGGAATACTTGATACCATATAAATTATTTGTATTAAGAATAGTTACTTGAAGCTATAATTGTTTATTAAGGATTATTACTTGAAACTATATAAATGTGTGCAAACAAATGACTCTTATAAAATAGAAATAATTACTTGAAACCATATAATAGTGTATAAATTATTAGTATTATATAGGAATACTTGAAACAAAAAAAACTGTGCAAATTAGGAATACTTAATAAAATATACCTGCAAAAACTCTTAACAAGTACACTAAAAAATCTAAATATAAACTTACATTGAAGGCAGTTTTCCAACCTTTAGGCATAAAACTTAACCTTGACTAGTTGACATGCCACTGAAAACAGTCAATTGTGTAATAATGCACAAAGCAAGGATGAAAGTATAATTGAAAATTATGCCAAAACTCACAGAACATTGAATATTCCTTAGTTTTTCTCACTGTGACCAACAAGAAACTCTTTAGAGAATAAATTTTAATAGCAACTGCTGCTATTCTGAGAAAATATTATTTAAAGAATATCAAAGACTTTTTAATTAGGAAGCTAAGTTATTAGGATGGATATGTATAGCCTGAATAATGCCCTCAAAAAGATCAAAATTATATAATAATAGTAATTGATTATGTTAGAAGTTGGCCAATAAATAAAGCAAATGTGAATCATTCAGCCAACAATTCAGTGGTTTCTTGAGATTTTTCTTTTCAATTGTTTACTTCAGATTGATAAGAAATGGGATGATAAAAATGTTGCAAAAGATAAATATTAGCTTTGAAATGCAAGTTTTAGTCATGGCATATATTTTCAATAAAAATCCTGAAGAAAAGATATGGTTTTTGTTCTCTCCTTACAAATAAGAAGTAAAAACAATAGAGAGGGCATGATGAAAAGAAAAGAGTCAAGTAGAAAATAGTTCAAGGAATAAGGAAATAAATGTAGATTTTTCTTAGAGATTGAAAATCTTGGATGATTGTTAATCCCTTTTACTGCCACATTTTCTTAGGAAAAAGTGAAAGAGGTTATTTTGAAACTTTTAAATCACCATAAAATGTTATAAATTAATATAATTAACTGGTGTTAGATAAATTAAAAGAACATTTTCAGAATAAAATCAGTAGATTTTCTGCCTTGCTTTTTTTTGTTTTACTAGTGTGTTTAATGCTTGACCTTATCTTATAAACTTTATGTACAGCAGCAGTATATCATTTGTTATAGCATAGACAGAATACCCACAGGAAGAGAAACTTTGATTGTTGTGCTGGGGAATATAAACTGGTATCAAATATGAAATGATAATTATACAGGTACAAGAAAATGTGCCTAGCATAATGGTTATTGTCATGGGAAATGGAATTGGCATCTTGTGTTCAAGTCTTGGATGAGGCTGTTTGCATTTCACTTCTGGTCAATACCCTTGAGAAATGCACGAATACATCTCTTCTAACCTCTAACTATAGGTAAATAGTAGGGTAGCCTCTGTTTTTTAGCCTTGGTTAGGCAACCTGTTTTAGAGAAAAAGAAGTCTGAATTCAAAACCAGTTATACTCTACCTAAAATTATACTTTGTGTCACATTCTGCCAGTGGCAGAAAGGAGTTGGGTAACTGTATACTCGGAATTCATCTATAGTTGTACATGGTACAGCTTTAAGAATTCAACAATAAGTGAACATAGCAATAAAAAAGTTAAACTAGTCTCAAACTGTAGAATCTAATGAGACTAATAAATATAATGAAGACTGAATAAAAGTAAAGCCAGCAAGATGATAATATGATCATGGTTCAACCAGTTATTTTTCTATCAAAAAGTACTTATCAACCCTTTGAACACATAAGTCAGATATTTTGGTTTGAGTATTATGACCCCGGCCTAATATTTCAGTCTACGGTAGATTCTGTTAGATACTTCTAATAAAAAGCTTAATATAGAAACCATTCTTGGTATAGCTTTAAACAAAGATGCCTGCACCCTGGAACAAAGGTTGAATGCATTTTGTGTATAGCTTTTTAAATGAATTTCATGAGATCAGGTTCAGGATATTTGAAGACTCAGGGGCTAAAGATCCAAAGAATTAAGCAAATCTAGTAACGTTTGGAGAAAATATTGGATATGATTCAAATGGTGGATGATTAAAATATGTACATACATACACAATTTGTCAATTTGCTTATTCTATTTTGGGATTATCAAGCTGTAAATATTAAAGAATGAAAAAATAAATTGGGAATCTGTGTATCAATCAAAGAAGTACAATGTTAGATATAAAGCAAATCAAATATGGTGATGATAACAATATTGGCTACTTTACCAAAAGATGAGCTTGATTTATGATGAGTAAATGACAGGTCTCTGAATCTTGGAATAAATTTGAAGTAAAAAGAAAAAAAAATGGACAAGATGAGATAAAGAATATTTGTCAAGTGACTTAGAAAGAAATTCTAAATGTGTTGTAAAACTGATAACTAAGACAGTGTACCAGCTGATTGATTGATTTTAACGGCATATCAATCCATCTAGGGTTATTTTATGCCTAGAGGTTATGGAATTGAGATCATTGTATGATCATATTTTTTGTGTAGTTGTTTTCTTAAGTATTTTTTTGTACCTAGTCCTATTGAATATCAATTTTTTAAAATAGATCTATTTGACCCATAGATGGGAGTTGTACTTGCTGAGTATAGTGTTAAATTAGAGTAGGTTGAGGGGAAAAAATATTTTTTGAATTTCAATCACATTGTTCATTGGTTTATTTCAACTGATTTGTTTTATCAATAGTTCAGTTGCTGTATCCGTCAACCTTGCTTTAATTATCTTATATTTTTGAACATTTTTTCTTGACCTGAGAAAACAAGCATATTTGCTCTGTTATATATGTTTGTGTAATGTAGAGGAGGAGAGAAGAAGAGAGAATAGAAGAGGGACAATTTGCTGACAAAGAATGTTGTAGCACCTGCTATATAGCAAGGGTAGTAGAATTAGAAATAACAAAAGAATCAACAAATGCAGTGACAGTTATATACAGAAATGTACATGCAGGTTCCTTTTCTTTATTAGTTCAGAGGGCTTACAAAGAAGCTAAGTTGTTGAACATTTGTTCTATGATAGTTGAGTACTTGGTAAGTGTTCATGGATAACTCGTTTTGGGCTATCCTTCTTGTGTATGTGAGGTAAAGTGGCTTGGTCCTGAAAGGACATGTTCTGCAATGTGAGTTGTTATTCATATAAATTTGATAGGATCAAAAATAGTGTCCACATCTTCAGTCTGTGATGCCTTCTGATTGGACAAAAAACATTAATTTCTTGTCAAGTTATTTTTCACTGCTAAGTCCACTAGTTAGACAGTGACCTAAACAGTATACAGGCCATTTTATTTTTATCTGCAATGAAGAGTTTATGAATCATAATGATAGTTGACTTTGAGTATAACATATACATAACATCAGGTATCTCATTGAGAGTTATGATATAAAACAATAAAGAAGAAGTCATTAGTACAAATTAACCTTAATGCAATGCTTATTATACTAATCTAAAAGGTTTTGGCAAAAACAAAGCATTCACTATTCATGGTTTTATTCAGATGAATATGCTTATATTTCTTGTTTTTTGTCACAAACTTTTGCTCCATATACTTTAGAGTCTTCTTTGTCAAACCTTAATTTAAGAGAGCAGGTATTTCCTCTGCCTTGCATGCAATATCTAATGTTTCAATTTCTAATATCCAAAGAAGGTTGGATTATGGGGTTACTGAAATATGATGAAAATCAACATGAGAAAAAAAATCAACATGAATAAAATACAATTAGTTCAACAACCTATCTGAAAAAATAAAGAAGAAATTTGTTGCTATGAAATATCAATGAAAGCAGATGCAGATATTAATTAAAAATATTCAAGGATGTAAACGAATCAGAAATTGGTTCAGTGCTCCAAAGTAAAAAAATTTGAGAAATATAAATTCAAACATCAAAACTGGTAGCACAAGTTCAAAATAATCCAAACCATCACAGCAAAGCACTCTTTTGATAATAATTTCCCAATGAGCAAAGTTTCAAACTAACTTCATCAAAAAGCACAGGCTTCTTATAATTGGTGGCAACCAACAAAGAAGTGTAAGAATTAACATATCTCTGTGTCTATATTAAACTTGCTTAATTCTTAGTCAAGTTTTTCTTTTTTGGTTGACAGCAAAGAAAACATTATTTCTTATTCAAGATAAGACATTTTCTTTATGGCTACAGTTGTTTAATAATTAGAGTTTGTTAAAAGTTATATTCATCCACATTTCACAAAACATTTGGAATAAATGAAAAGTTACTAATCAAAAATACAATGTATGAGATTGTATTTGCCAAAACCTTTCTATTTCTCTGAGTGTTGCCAAAATACTGTGAGTTTCGGGGTTAAAGACTTGTTTTAATTTGACTTGTACTTTTTATTTTTAAACATTGAGCCCATTCATTATAATAGCTGTTATGTAATTGTCATATTATATGCACAAATAAAAAGTTATGGAATGTTTACTTAATTCAAATTGCTATGAAAAAGATTAAAATCAGCGAGTAAACAATTTGATGAGTGAAGAATGAATATTCAATGCTTCAGTTTGTTAATTTGTTTAAAAAAATGTCATGAAAAAGTTAATAATTTAACCAGGCCCTATACAAACATTGCTTTCATGTATAAATACATTGTAGAAAGGAAACAAATTATCAAGAGTAATGCATATATGTTTGTATGTATCAAGATTTTTAAAGAAATGTTTGTAACATTTATTGATCTTGAAAATATAAGATAAATAATATGCGAGGCTTTAGTTGATTAGTGATTTTGATGTGTTCATACATAAAATGTCCTTCTTATAAACATGTATGTTTAGTTATTATGATCTTTAAAGGAAAATATCTAAAGACTTAAATGTAAGTATATCAAATGGTTTCTTAACTTGGTAAGTGTTTATGTAATATTCTATAAAAAAAATTGTAGGTTGTTTCTTTGAAGCTACTTGAAAATGTGACTCAATTTACCTTGTGTCATATTTGGCTTGTAGTGGAGGGGTTGGGTGAATCAATACAAGCTACTTGAGGTATTTGGTAAATACCAATCAATTCAGTGAACAATTTATAGGGATATAATAATTAATTATCTTCCTTAGATTATTTGTGTGTCTGTCATATGACAGTGTCAAAAAACCATTTTCAACCTCTTTTTGCTTTTGAACAGTAGAGACATTATCTAAGATCTTGCCTAGGAATGGTAGAGCCACATGGCTATCTTATCTGAGCCTTTTTCTATTTTGTATCTTTTTCCACATACCGCTGGTTCATGGAACAGTATGTATATAGTTTTAGCTGTTGGAAACATTTATGCATTCTTTCCTTTTTACGCCACTTGTTGGTATTTAGTGTAGATAATATGTTAAAAATTCTCGTATATACAGATAAGTTTACCTTGTCTTTCCTTCCGTTGTGTTCAGTCTTAGTTTATCACATATATACTAATGCAATTATTGGTCTTTGAAGAGTGGGGACATTTATTGAATGCTTAGTTTTGGGAAAGATATTTTGATATCTTTCCCAAAACTAAGCATTCAATAAACGTTTGGGGAATTTCTTTATTCATGATTTGTACTTTTTACTTCAGTGGGTGAAGTTACACATTGCCATATACTATTTCATATGAATGGATTAGTTGGCATTCATTTACTTCAATTCATTGTGTTATGATGAATTTAATAATAGCTCAGTTATAGTATTATGTTTTATACTATTCATTTAAAAAACAGTTTGGGAAAAGACAAAATTGGTGTGAAATCAGACAAATTTTGATATTGTATCCTGTGAATTTTCTCTCCATTTATTCATAGAGGATTTAGTAAACATCACATTGAAATAATTTCATTACAATGAAAACAGGTTTAACTAAATGCATATCATAGAAAGGCTATTTATTTTTCATGTGATCTTACCATACTAGTACTTGCATCAGAGTTTCATCTTACTTGATTCTCTATTTTCATTTCTTCTTAAACCACAAAAAACTTTTCTTCTCCCACTATACTATAATGAATATTGATATAGATTATAGAGTTGATATGAGCACTTGACTAGGCCACAGAGATTTTATTTATATATATATAAGAAATAACAAAAGAGAAAAATGTTATGCCAAAACCAATTGCTTTTATAAAAGCATTGGATAAAAAGGTGCTTAAACACCAACAAGTAGCATAGTATATAAATTAAAATAGCTTTTACTTCACAGTCACTTTGACTACTGTTAATAGCTGTTTGATGAATTTTTAAGCACTTCTCAAAAAAGCAAATCTAAACACACACACACACATACACACACACACACACACACACACACGTAAAAACTTTAAAGAAACTATTATCTGACTTCTTTATGCTGACTACATTATTTAAAGTTTCATGTACTAAAGTATATATATATATATACACATCTGCTGAGATGCTCATTTACATCCATGATAAAAATCTAAGACAAATTTTTGAAGCCGCTACTATCTCATTCTTTAATTCTCTAAATACTCGTCTTGGCTTTTATAATAATTCTCCTTACTTGGGCAGATCCATTTTAAATAACTACAATATATTCCATCTTTACTTAAAATTTTCCATATATATCATAATTTTTATGTTTTCTATTTTTCTTTTTTTTTTTCCTTTTGACTCGAAATCTTTCTCGTTAAACAAACGTAACATAGATTCTATACAATATTCCTGATAAGTCAAATGACATAATTTAAAACAACAAACGCTGATTCACCTATTAAATGGCCAACTTTTTTCTTATTATACAAACTTTCGCTTAGGTTTTTGTATTTTGCATTTGACTTCACTAATATCACCCCTCATGGTCCTGATGATGGTTCAGTAGAACCAAAACGCTATTGTCTAGACTTCTTAATAAATCTCTCCTTCCACTTGGATTACCTTGTTATCAATTTTTCTGCATATAAACATATATAATTACAAACTATTTCACTATTATTACTATAAAAAACCATAGATTATATTAGCTTTATTACTTTGAAATATTGTAGATGAATCAAAATATATTACTCTTCAAAAATAATCTTTAACTATATTATAATAATAGTCATCACAAACAAATTTTTAAAATAATTTTCAAATTTTATATTTTAAAATCTTCCAAGTCATTAATGTTCAGTGTCTGTTTCCATGATGATTTATGTCAGCAAATTCTATTATTCAAAAAAAAAAAGAAGATATTTGATGAAAGTGTATCAGTGAAATATGTTATATGAATAAATTGTTAATTTCAACAAGTTGATTTTCGTTTTTCAATCATATTTCTTAACTATTTTTTATAATACAAAAAAATGTGAGCAGAATATTTTCAGAAGATAAATCATTATATTTGCCCGTTTATATAGATTGATAGTTTTCTGCTCAGTGGTTTCTATCATTGTAATGTAATTTAAATGCATTGCTTCTTTGAGATCTTCAGTTTGTATTATTGGTATCTGTATTTTGTAATGTTGAAATCAGATTATAAGAAAATTATTGAAGAAAATGAGATAAAATAACTTTCTGATTCTCACTTTCTTATGTGGTTGCTGTCAAACCTCAGTAATAAAAAAACCTAAAAAAAACTAATAGCATCATCAACTGACAAAATACCTGACAATGTCTTCCATATGGAGTTCAGATTTAAGTCAGATCAATTGGTTTTTATTTTGATAAGTATTGAGGCTGACATAAATGACTTACACCATCATCATCAAGGAAACTGACAATAATTTTTGAACATGTTTCTTTTTCAACCTTCTGACACATACCTGTCAACTTTCAGTTAGATTAAAACGGAAGATTTTGTTAGTTTATTGAAACAAATGTTGGAGGTTTTTAACTTGAAAGGAAGAAAACTGTGCAATCTGATACATTAACTCTCTGTGGCCAATGGTTAATCATTTTATTAATTAATACTTTTAAGAAAAGATAACATAGTTTTTGAACCAAACGGGTGGAATCAAAACTTTCATAGTAAAAAAATGCATATTAATGCCTATTATGCATAACATTTCACAATAAATATACTCAGTTTAAAATTCCATTGATACATACATCTTGTTGATTAGGGATGTCAAACAAGCAGCTCTTTGATTACTTACTCAATGGTTCTTTCATATGAAAGGTTTCCTAAAATGTTTGCGTTATCTTTGTGGCTTGTTTGTTTACAGAATTTCACAGCAATTAAAATACTAAATCAACATTGTATTTAATATTTTACTGTTGGACACCTATAATCTGTGCTGAAGCTAGTTAATTTATGTGATTTAAAGCCAGGTGTAGAATTCTTGGCTGCAACAAAACATTACCCAAAATCATTTACATGAATTCAAATGAAAGCAATAAGAAGACTAACTAATATTGTTTGTAAGGCTGATATTAATCTAAAAAATTATTTTCTTTCTTTATTTTTATTTACATTGGATATCTAAAAATCTCCAGACATTTACTGTCACATTGATATTCATTTTTATCAATAAAGTGAGTCACTTGTAGACTATTAGCTTTATTATAGTTAAGCCCTACAACTCATAAAAATTGCAATCCTCCCTATCTAGTTTTTTGCCTGCTGTACTTCTTACTCAAGAACATAGGAGCCATTTTTTTTAATTTTTAAGTTTGAAAGCCATGAATCATCAACTGAAGTAGACATACCAGTGTTGACTGACCAGCAAAAACCTATGTTCATCATTTCTCTCTGAACAGTGGTTACTTTTGAGAGGACTTACTAAGTGTGATGGCCAATAGGGATAGATGAAAAGAGAGAGTCAAGGGAATTTATGCTCTTGGCATACCTTGATGATGAAATGATTTGTATTTGCTAAGAAAAAATAGAAAAACAATGTATGATTTGCATAATTATAGTTATACCTTAGTTATCTATGGATTGGCACCTGTGATTGTTTAAGGGTTCAAGATGGTAGCAATCAGCTATATTGATGAGGATACAGGAAGATTGGTTAACTGAAATCTTTTCAAATCACTTTGATAAACAGAAAGCATGAGAAGAACTAAGTGAAATAAGGTAAGTTAAAAGAAAAGAGGAACTGAAGAACATAAAGATATACAGGGAAGGTAAAGAACTGATGTATAGAAAGTTAATAGAGATTAAGAAAAAAAAAAGATTTAAATAATGTGGTAGAGAGTGATTAAGCTGAGTAATCTACCAAGTTTTTACCTTTGTGGAAAAATCCTGAATATATTTGAATTTCTACAATACCTTATTTTGCCAAAACATTGGAATTGCAGATAATTCTTCCGTGCTATTACATTCACTTTTGGACTAATACCCTTGGGAAAGGTATGAATCCTCTTATCTCCTTCAGTTATGGGTTAAATAGTATTACTACTAATACTCATGTTATTTATTTCTTATGCCTCCTTGGGCATCTCCTCTTTTTATTACATTCACACATCAACCATAAAAAAATACTTGCACAGAACACATACACTATTAATACAAAATCTATAGACAGATCTGTTCTTTCAGGATGGGTTTCGTATTGAATAACTCACAATGAGTGATATGTCATTTAACAAAGAAACCAACCCACTTTGCATGATTGAATTTATTGAATTTTATATATGTTGAAGATTGATAGTAAACTCTAGGATTTGGATTGTAAATTTAAATCAGTTTTAGGTCAATGAAAAAAAAAATTGTTTATCCTGTCTTTGGGGGTTAGAATATACTGACTGTATCCCTGTATCAAATGTTCCAGTTCTGAAGATATAGGTAGTGTGGAGCATTTCTTCTTTGTCATTACTCCCAGATCCACTCTGATCTGGAGTGGGAGTACCTGTTACAGTCCAATCTATGGGTTAAATAGATCTGTTGAAAAATTATTTTTATTTGATGGGACCATGTGCAACCTCCTATCCTTGAAAATTAAGATACAACAACATTAAAATTGTAAACACACTGGAGACAATTCATTAACCTCTCGGCTTAAAATAACCCAAGACCAGTTTACATGCTGTTAAAATCAATCATTTCAAAAAACTGCCCATAATTTATAGTATATAGGCTCATTAAAAATATTTTGTTGGAAAAGATAATAGTTTAAATACATTTTATTACTTGTGTAAAGATTAATTAACAAAATATTTGATTTAAAATTACAACATCCCATGAATATGGGACCATTTAACAATGTATTCTTTCTTCCAGTATGGAAAGCAAAGATTCTTGGTCATAGATGAACTCTCACATATCTCTGCCAGAAAATAATAAGTCATACCTGATCATTCAAAAATTAAAAAACAACAATTTTTTGCATTTGTATTTTCACAGCCATTCTTTCATATAAAAGTCTAATCTCATTATTTGCCAAACATTTGATAGTTTCCCCAAACATTGCCAAGTAACATTCAGATTAAGTGGCAATATTAGCATTGGATATCCAATTAAGTGGCATTCTTATCTTCTCAAAAGATAGTCTAGCATCATGATTGACTGATAAATGTTAATTGGAATATGTTCTGAATGGGAAAAAATAAAGCACTGATACTAGATGTAGTTCAGGAAAGATTAGCAACTTGTTTGCATTGGAGGAATTACTTTAAAAAATAATCAATAAGAACAAAAAAAACATTATCAAAACATTGGTAACTAAGAAAAGTATACAAACAGTGATCAAAAAGTTTAGACTGAATCTTTAATTTTTTTTTTTAGATTTAAGAATTAAATATTTAATTGAAGACATGCTGTGAACAGCTGAACAACTTATATAGTAAAGTCATGATTTCAAGATGTCAAGACTTCTGTCCAAATAAGTCAGTGTCAATCCTAAATTGTTTTTGATTAATTGTTTTTGGCAAAACAGAGGATTTTGCAAATGCAACATCTGCCTATATCACCAGATCTAGATTTGACTTTTTCCTGTATTCTAAACTGAATGATTATTATAGGGAGGAGTTTTGAGGGTGTGGAAGACATTAAAAAGAAATACAACACACACCAGGTTTCAGAAGTTCTTCAATCCATGGAAAACTCACTGGAAGAAGTCAAGGACTATTTTAAAGAATTCTTTATCTATCTGTCTCACTAAATACAGTTTTAGTTGGGAGGTATACTTAACATTGTTGTAGGAAATGGAATCAGTGACCAGAATTAAATTCCTGGATGAGGTTGTTTGCATTTCCTTTCATGCTAATGCCCTTGGAAAAGGCATGAATCCATCTCTTTTTTTTACTCAGCTATGGGTAAATAGTAGGGTAGACTGGCTTATTTAGCCTTCATATGACAACCAGTCTTGGTAAAGAAGTGTTAATTGAAACTAGCTTTAAAAAATTCAACTTGTCTCTCTCTTGCCAGCTATGGGTAAATAATAGAGAATACTGGTATCTGTAGCCTTGGTTGTGCAACCTGTCTAGGAGAAGGAAAAAATCTAAATTCAAGCCAGCTCTGCTCTACTAAAAATTGATTATGTGTCACATCCTCGCTGTGGCAGAGGAGATGGGTAAATAAATACAGATTTAATTTGGATTCTTTTTTAACACACCTCATAGATTAATAAATATTGTTAAATGGTTAATTTTTCTGTATGTCCCAGTGGCCATTGCTACAAATGAAACAGGATATTCTTAAGTTTTGATTTTTGGGTAATTGGAAAAAACAATGTTGTGGAAATAATGTCATAATTGTGAGTGCTGGATTGGAAATTTTCAGCTAGATGTCTACTTAATATAGGAGAACAAAAAGATAAAGAACCAGTTTAACTATCTTGATGAACATGTGGGTTTGTAAGGGTGTTCAATATGTTGGTAAAATAAAAACAATTCATGAAATAAAAAACTACCTCAGAGCCTCTTTTTACTTATAGTTTTCATTTCATACTCCTTGGAAGGAAATCCTTGTAGTATTTTACTGTTTGGTTCCTTTGTCTATGAACAGTTAGGGTAATTAGAGGTACAAGCACCTAGCTAAGTTAACATGTTTCTGAATGGGGTTGATTAAGTGCTACTATGATATCTCTGGGTATTAGTAGGTACTGAGAAAAATGTCCTTCCTCATGAGAGGCTGGGGGTAAAAAGATTGCAGAAAAAAACAAAGGGCCGTGCTATCCATGACCCTTGACTGTAAATTTGGAACCACAGAGGTCAGAGGACCAAAATCAGATATGTAAATTTATATCTTTTATTTTTATTGTTTTACTTATTTGATTTTTAAAATTTCATTTCTTATTTTTTTTTTCTACACTTCCACAGACACAAAGTAAGGGTCCAGCTTAGCATTAAACTTAGATTGGAAATTGTGAATCCCTCATAAAAAATTCAAAACATTTTTAATTTTATGATTTTTAAAAATTTCTATATAAATTTTGCTTTATAGTTACATTATCATCATGGCTTGGTTTCATGAAGATTCAGAAGGGAAGTCCATGCAAACTGTGGACACATTTATGGCTAACAAGACCAATGCAGGATAGGCAAGCACAGTCACTGTGGCCACCCAGATGGCAGCCCTGGGGTGTTTTCAAAGGAGGAGAAATAGTAGATAGTGAGACTCCAGGTGTCATGGTTCTCAGAAAGAGAGACCATTAATGATAATTGATGTGACAGGAAACAAGGGATTTTTTAAATTGCTCCTTTGGTGTCCCCCCTTGTCACAAGGGCCAGTGGAGAGCTTGTTCTACCATATCCTCCTGAGCAGGCGATCATTCCCTATCCTGGAGATGTATCCTGCTCAGCATAATTGGGACTTCAGTACCATGTTGGTGATTTTGGCTTTTTTGAGACTTCAATAATATTGATGAAGGATTTTTTCTCAAGATAATGCTATATTTAATGAAGCTAAATTTGGCATAGGTCTATGTAAAACACTCACTAAGAATTGAACTCTTTACTAGTGATTAATGATGGCTAAATGTGTACTACAGTAAATATTCTGTTCATAAGAGTAAAGTTATAAACAAGCTAAATATTGTCTTTTGGACCTTCCTTGTGTGGAGAGTTCCAGATGATAAATCACTATGATTATACTTTGCATTCAGAATCAATTTGGAAATTCTTGTCAGTACAAGTTTATCTTGGAAGAAGAAAACATTGACATAGAACCTGAATAAATGACTTGAAACTTGTCAATTAGTTTTATTCACTGAATAATTCAACATAACAAGATAAAATAGATTACTCAGGACTTAAAGGAATCATATATTTTTTTGTTTGATTAATAAATTTCATGAATATTGCAGGTAGATTTAAAAAAATATGTATTAGCACTGGGAAGTTAGAGACTAGTCCAGAATATCCTGCTGAGGAAATGACTAATAATATACAAAAAATACAGAGAGAAATGCTATAATTACATTGACTATCCAGATAAGACTAAGTTTTAGTCATTTGTGTAATTTTTTTACTGAGCTGTTAGATTTTAATCTAAAAGAAATTGCAATCAGAAATAAGTCACCATCTTAGTGGTTATGTTGGAGAAAAATTGAAGAAATATAGCAGGGGGTTAATTGTAACAAGTCGAAGGGATTTTTTTTTCATGTAAATGCTCAGTTAAAAAAACTTACTCTTATCTGGAACTATTACATTTCTATATAATTTTTTGTATATTACCACAAAATATTCCTTAATTGGATACTGTGGACAAGTACTAAGAGTGAGACTAAGTATTTGAGAATTTTGGAGGCACACAAAATGGAATCAGTAATCTGAGTACAAATTCTAGATAGTGTGTTTGCATTTCACTTCATACTCATGCCCTTTGGAAACTCTTGAATCCATCTGTTTTTCATCCAGCTATTAGTAGATGGTAGGGCAGAGAGGATTCTTTTGCTTTTGCTTGACAACCAGTATAGAAGAAGGAAAACTCTGAATTCAGAATCAGCTTTACTCTATTCAAAAATTAACTTTGTGTCACATTCTGCCCATAGCAGGGGAGTTGGGTAAATACATGTTTCATAATTTGGGAAAACAGTGCCTACGAGTATTTTTTTAGTGAGTTAAGACAAAAATATAAAGAAATAAGTACTTCATTTATAAAGATTATTTAAAAAAATATTTAATTGTAGATTAAATTGCCTAATGTTCATGTACAGGCTGTTATACTTAAATGTATTTATTTAATGTTATTTTAGAAAACATCATAAGTTATTTACTAATAATTATGTATATATTTCAAATTTTGAAACATAGACATAAAGGTAATAGGAAGGTAATATTAGTCTCATCAACTTTAGCTTCTACTTCTTAATGAATGCTAGAGAAACACATTTCTTTTTATTTAAGAACTGAGTGTCTTTGCATCCAAGCAATTAGAAAATCTTAGGTCATTTGAAACTGGTGCCAAATTTCAGATCCGACAAAAATTGGCATTAGATAAGAAGAGAAACAAAAATGCGGTTGGTAGACGTGATGTTCTAAACGTGATCATTAACTGAGATTCTGGAACATTTTATTCTTAGCTTGAAGACTTATGAGGCAATAAAGGGATGTGCTGTAAGGATCTTTAATGAAAGCAGATTAGCAAATTACAAAGACATGATTTGCCATGAGTTAGGAATAATTTATCCCAAGAAATGTTTTGAAAGTAAGCCAAAATCAGGACAATAAACGTGTTCTTGTGTAAATACCATTTGATTACAGCAATTTTAAAGCTATTATCATTTGGGGAACAAAGCATTTACTTGTGGCTGCTGAGAAATAAAGTTCAATATGAGGTTCTGTTTTTATTAAAGATTTAAACAAATAGAAGACAATACTTGTATAAAAAAATGTTTTTTTTAGAAAACACCTTAATACAAACCCTGTAGTTTAGAGAGTACAAAAAATTAAATATTAAGACTAAAATAACTAAAATGAACATACTAGTCTGTGTATATCAGTGTATCATAATAACCCATAACTACTTTAAAATTTAATTCAGTTAAGCTAATGTTATGATATGGAGGTAGGAACAATGGGTAAATGGAAAATTATAATGCTTCATTAAGAATACATCTGAGCAAAAGAAGTAATTAAACTGTAGGAAGATAACAAAAATGATCTCCCTTGAAGAATAGGTGTGTCTGTTTGGTACCATATGACAGTCCCAGAAACCTATTCTCCTCCTCTTTACTTCTGTTCTTTGAACAGGAGAGATGTGTCTCAGACTCTGCCATGGAAGAGTAAAGTAACATGTGGTTATTTTTCCTTTCCTCATTAAGTAAGCCTTTTTCCATATTTGTATTCCTTCCATATTGCTTGTACATGGAAGTATAAGTGTATATTTTTAGCTGTTGGGACATGCCACTGTATTCTTAAATTAATACCATTGATGTGTATATTATGTATATAAAAGTTTAAATGTTTTTATATCTATTTAGACAACCCTCCATGATGAACAGGATGTAACACAAGTTAAATTTTTTTAAAGCAGAGTTTAACAGATTTGAAGTCAGAGTTTCCATTCTCCTAGGCTGGTTGCCATACCATTGTCAAAGAGTCTAGTTTGCCCTATTATTTACTCAGAGTAGGAGAGAGAATAGTTGGACACATACTTTTTCCAACTGTATTAGCATTTTGTCAAACACAAACAGCCTCATTCAGGATTTGAACTTGAGTTACCATGTCTGTTTCCTATGGCAATAACCATTATACCATAGATATTCAAATGCATTTATCTTGTCTTTCCTTCTGTTGTGTTTTGTGCTAATAAATTATAGATATACTGATGTTAATATTGGTTCTTCATGAGTGTGAACTCAACTCTTATTTAACACCAACCATACCAATAATACTATTGATAATAAAACTTTAATATACAAGATGAGATGAAGTTCTCTTTCTAATAAGAAACAAATTAAGTTTTATACTTTGATTTTTTAAGTGTTGAAGAACCTTAAGAAATGATACTGCAAGTGTACGGTAATTCACAATCAATATAAATATTTCATAACTCTAAATCATTACCATCTTGCCCAGATTGAAGACTTTTTAGCAACCTCTTATAATGTCCTGCCTTGCTAAAGGGATACTCTGTTTTTAGGTTTGTTTGGTAATAAAATTTGCATAATAATGTTTTAACATCATTAACTTGTTTTCCTAATTCTGATTGCTTTTCAGACTGGAATCACTGAAAATATCTTATAAGATGATAATTTCTGACAATTATTACCAAATTTGAATTTGAATGAAAATGATATGAATAAACGTATCAAAATACTGTAGCTTATCTATTCTCTGTAATAGTTAACTGTAATATTCTTTGAATCAGTTCTGTTCTCTTAAGATGAATATTTTATGTGTCTATTTCATTTATAATATTGTTTGTGTTTTGTGATTCTAAACCATCAATTTATTATTTAATTATGAATAATGTTCCACTCTTGTTTTCTAAATTAAAGATACAAATGAAATTTAATGTTCTAGTATAAAACATAAAATCCTTTATGATAATGAAAACTTTGTCTGTTCCATAATGAAATTCCAATTTAGATGTGAGATTGTATTATGTAAATATGATTACCTGAACTACTCATGAGAAATTGTTTTTATCTTCTTGCTTGTTGCCTTAAAAATGAAAGCAGATAATAGCAAAACACCATAATACCATTAAATCTGTTTTTAACCCATGAAGATAGTATTTGTCTTTTCTATTTTTGTCCCATGTCTCTGACAACAACATCATCAAGACATGCTGACAGAATAGATTTCTTTGACTCTCTCTCACCATTCATCCCTACAGGTCATTGCTCTTAGCAAGTCTTCAAGATGACATTCAGTCTCCACATAGAACTTATACCAAGAAGTATAAAAATCCCAAAGATTACATGATGGGCAGAAGTTATCTTAGTTTTTCTTCTGTTGGTCAATTCTACTTTCTTTCTTTTGTTGGTCATTTCCATATAGATCAGTATTTGTGAGAAAAATTCACCGTTTAAGCTGACAAAGGTCTTGGAACTTATCTTCTGTCCAGCTGTTATGACTCATCTGTCAGAAAATTTTCTCAGCTTTTGTATTTGAGTTTCTCTTCTGTGATAAACATTTGTTCACAGTTTTCTTATCCTTGTTTGTTAGAATTTATTTTATTATAGGAGGTTGAGTAATCTCCAGCCTCTCACCAAAAGTGTTAACTTATGCCTCAAGAAAAGACAGCTTTTCATTTCTTAAAGAATTAGGATTATATTATTACTCTGAGGCTTTCGAAAACCTTGCCAATTCATGTGTGTTAAACTGGTTCTTATCAACTAGTGAAAAGAAAGGGAGAAATTTTAGTTGACACTTTGAATAAACTGTGATTAAAGAATAATCTGAACTTTCAGCAAAGCTAGTCATGATTGGAGATTCTTTTGTTATCAGTAACTAAAGATACACACACACACACACACACACACACACAGTTTTGATTATTTACTAGCAAAAGTTCCCCACATTCATAAGCCTAATTGCAAATTTAAGAGATTTATAAATTCTTCATAAAACAAAACAAATAACTTAGGTTTTTATTTTTACGAATACAACTAAAAAAATATCCATTTTAGAAATAAAATTTATTATCTAAGTTTTCAAAATATATGAATAAAAAATTTTCATCAATTGTATCATTCTCTTTAACAGCAGAATTATTGCTTTAAAAGATCAAGGCCTTTACCATTTCATGGCAGAAAATGACTCTATTTACACATTACTTTTTCCTGCTTCATTCTGGTTTATTCGCAATGGCCTTTTCATCTTTTTGAATTTTAGAATGATATTTCAAACAGTTGATTTTTTGGATAGTATATTGTTTAGAAATCACATCATATCCATTGCTTGATTTGTCTTCAATGATTTTGATTCTAATTTCTGTACTGTGTTCATAACATCTTCATTTTTTAAATATAAGGTGCTACTAATACCAAAAGATTTTTGTATAACGTGAATAAACAGCATGAATGAAATCATCATTTTGGATTTTTCTGGAAATAAGAAATGTTAATATACTTATATTTATCATTTAATAGTCACTATCTATATTGGAAATTTATAGTTTCCAGTTGATGATTTTTCATGTCATGAGGTTTTTCCAGTTCTGTTAAATATAAAATCAAGGAAGGTCTATTGCAGACCTTTGGGAAGGTATGAACCCTCTTACCACTACTGTTCTTTTAAAAGGATGGCTTTGGCATTAAATAACCCATAAAGGTTGATATACCATTAAACAAAAAATCTAATCCAACCCACTTATTGGGTTTATTTAAAGGCTCAACATTGACATTAGTATATTTGTCATAAACTAATTACTTAAGAAAAATGAAAAGATGGACAAAAACAATGTATAAATATGTTGGGAATGAATTTTAGACATTTTATCTAGAAACACATTGACAAGTAATAATCTATCTCAAGTGCAATTAGTGTAAAGGTTATAGTTGTAGAAAATGGAATTGGCAACCCAAGTTCAAACCCTGGACAAGGCTGTTTGCCTTTCTTTTTAGTTTTAGGCCCTTGAGAAAGGCATGATCCATCTGTTCTACCTGCAACTATCACTAAATAGCTGGGCAGATTGAGTTCTTTAACCTTGGTTAAGGAAAAAAAATGCCATTAAATAACCCAGAAGGGTTGATATGCCATTAAATATCATAACCAACCAGCCCATCCAAAAGTGAGACTTCAATACTACACAACTTTGGAGGTGCTGCGCTTAACATAAGGGTTATAATCATAGGAAATGGAATCAGTGACCTGAATTCAAATTCTGGATGAAGGTGTCTCTATTTCCCTTTGCATTTATGCTTTTTGGAAAGGCATGAGTCCATCTGTTCTGTGTCCAGATATAGCTAAATATCAGAACAAACTCGGTTCTTTGGCCTTGGTTAAGCAACCTGGCTTGGAAAAGGAAAATAGTGAATTCAAACAAGCCATACCCTGCTTAGAAATTGATCTTGTGTTGCATCCTGCTTATGGCAGAGAAGTTGGGTAAATGCGTACATTGATTCTTTCAAACGATTGTTCATTGACTTTGCTGTTTTTATCGCAGCCTTTCACTCACTTTATCCTGCAGCCTTCCTCAAATGTCTGTTACATTTCTGGCATGTCAAATAGCCCTTTATCTCATTCACAAAGTTATATTGTTTCCATTCTTTTATTTCTTTTACTTAAAAGACTCTGCCTGATAGGATGTACATGTAATGGTTTTGTTGAACCTTAAAGCTGATGCCTGTTAATTCTTATATGGGAGCCTCAAAATAGTACTAATGGAATTTATCTGGTTCCTTAGAAATTGAGAGTTTATTCACTGCATCAGAATTATATACCCTGTCATTGAAGAGGCAGATCATTGTCATGAAGAGGAATTGATACATCAGAATTTTGAAATTTTCTCTGAAAGGCATCAGTTGTTATTATCCAGGTAGATGAATGAGAACACATATCTTCTGTGGGTCAAATGAAAGGTTATGTTCAATATTCTCAGAAGGTTATTGAATGCAACTGATATCTGAGGAAGTATAAAGAAAATGTTATAAAAGAAAGATCTGTGGACACTAGAACCTGTAAATGGGAAAATAAGATTCATGTCACTTTGGAAAAATTGATTCAGACAGAATGACAATAATTCTTATATTAATTATTAATAAAAGTTATTGGCTTAACCTACAAAAGATGACTATAGTAAATAGGCACAAGCTATTCATGTTTGCTTTAAAACCTTTATCATGTATCTTATTTACTTCTTTGAAGATATACTCCCTCATTCTTCTTGGCTGACAGCTTTTATATGGATGCACCACATGGATGCTGACAAAGCATATAGAGAAAAAGCTAGACAGGAACTGCACTAGAATGCTATAAGCCATATTGAACAAATCCTGGAAGCAACATCCCACAAAACAGCAGCTGTACAGATACTTACCTCCCATCTCTAAAACCATTCAAATATGAACATGACGTGTTGGACACTGCAGAGAAGTAAGGATGAACTCATAAGCGACATTCTTCTATGGATCCCTTCACACGGATGTTGACTGACCAACAAGAACTTATCAACAATAGCTCTGTACAGACACAGGATGTAGTCTTGAAGACCGACCAGAAGTGATGAAAGATAGAGATGAATACCAAGAGAGAGTCAGGGAAATCCATGCTAGCAGTATGACATGATGATGAGGATATACTCTATTCATTTCATCTAGGGGGTAGTCTCTTTGTATAGTTGTTAAAGTGATGGACTGCAACATCATAGTAAGAGATTTTGAACTTTGGCTGCATTAATATGTTCACTTTTGGAAAGTGTATGAACCTCCTTATCCCTCCCATGTATGGGTTAGATAGAGCCACTACTATTATTTTACAAGGATGGCTTTCACTATAAATAACCTGCATAGGTTGATATCATCATGTCATGCCATCAGCATGGATATCCCTGACCATCTCTTGCCACCCCTCCCTATCATCCATTGCTTCCAGCAGATTTTCAGGGCTACATCCCGTATTGGCACAGAGTTGCTGTATGTAGGTTCGAGCTGGTCATCCTAACTTTGCTCATCTATGTGAAGGGGTCCACATGAATACATCATTTATGAGCTCGTCCTTACTTCTCCAGCAGTGTCCCACATGTCTGGTTTGTCTAATTTTGATAGTTTTCATGATGGGTGGTTGGTGGCCGTACAGTTGCTGCTTTGTGAGGTGCTGCCTCCAGGACTTGTTCAATATTGCTTGCAGCATTCTTGTGTAGTTGCCGTTCAGCTTTTTCTCCATACATTTAGTTAGCATCCATGTAGTGCATCCATATAGCAGTATTGACTTGACTGCTGCTTAGAAGAAACTGCGTTTTATTTTATCAGTCAGATCTGACTTCCATATGACTGACAGCCTATCAATAGCTGTCCCTGCCTTTGCTAGTCGCATGTTGATGTCTGTCTTGGTTGATGAGACACTGCTTCCTAGGTAGGTGAACTTGTCTACTAGTTTCAGAGAACTACTGTTCAGTGTGGAGATGTCGCCTGTTTGATTAAAGCACATATATTCCATCTTGTGTGCATTGACATGGAAGCCTATGTCTGCAGCAGCTTGTTCCAGACTATGTAGCAGGGTTTCAGCTTGGGTGGGTACATTTGCCAGAAGTGCTATGTCATCGGCATAGTTGGCATTGGTAATTGTTTTTGCGAGGTACTTTCTGCTTCTTTCCTTTGTTAGCTTGAAACCGTTTTCTTTGATTTTATCAATAGATGTTCTAAGCATGTAGTCTAGACAGATGATAAAGAGGTATGGGGCTAATGTGTTTCCTTGTGTTACACCTGCTACAATGATGAAGTAGTCTGTGTCTCCATCCGGGGAACGGACTTTTACTTTGGTGTTTCTATTCAGCATCCTTATGGCTGCAACAGTTTCTTTTGGTAAGCTGTAGGCAAGTAGAATTTGCTCCATCTTTCCTCTGTGAATGGAGTCAGAAGTCTTGGTAATGTCAACAAATAATATTGTTGCCTGTAGGTTTTTTGCACGTCACCTTCAAGAATTTGACGGGTTGTCAAAATTTGTGACATTGTGGATCTATTCCTCCGGAAGCCATTTTGGTTCTTCCTAAGTATGTTCTCAGTTTTGGGTTCAAAGCATAAATTGATATAGTGTTAAACAAAGAAACAAAGTCAAATTATCTTAGCAGAAATTTAAACTACCTGTAAAAAAATATGTTTATACGAAAATTCTGGCATAGCTATGCCTATCATTTAACTAAAATGTATTTTAGTTTAAGGCACAAGATTAAAATTTGTTGTTAAGGGGCAAAATAAATGTGTAGATATAACATTAAGCATTTGTTGGAAGAATAAATGTTTATTCCTTTCTCCAATGTATCTATAGTGTTATAAATTCTCAGTTTTTCCCTTCATCTTGAATATGTTGTATTGCTATAAAGAAGGAATGAATGACTATAACACTTTGTTTTAAAAATATTAGTCTCTTTATTTTTTCTTTGGGTTGAGACTTCTTTAGTGTGTGAGAGAAACAGGGAGACAGAGACCAGCAGAAGACTTGGAGGACTTCTATATTGACCCTTATTTTCTTCTTAGCCATACTGTACAATTTTCAGGACCCCACTTAGCACTTCCTTTGCTTCTTGGTTAGTGCGACCACTGCTCCACCTCAAGGCATTTGCTGGCTGCTCTCATATCTGACCGTCTGCATGACTGCATGTGACTCATGCCTGACTGTTACTGCAGTGGATCCTGCATATATTTCATAACACCTACTCATTCTTCTGGTTGTCAATCCACATGATCCACTTCTGGTTATCAACCTGCATCATTGTCTTCCTGTTTACACATGGCTCTGTCAAAGGTCAATATGGAACAAATATATATTTGAGATTTGTGTAAAAGCCAGAAGCTATAAATAAATCAAGCTGCAATCTTTTTTAAAGATTAAGAGTGAAAACAACACACTACAGAAGGAACATCAGCAAAGAGATAATTCCAAATTCAGTGACATAGGTTCACTAGAAGATTTCAAAAGACTAACTGAAACCCCCTCACCCATCTCTAAAAAAAAATCAACGGTTCATTTATGAAGAGGCAAGATATTTTTTTTCTAATTTGGTAGGTTCTATAAGTACAACTTAGACCCAATGGCCTAATACTTTGATTTTTGACAAAAAATACATTTAAAGACTTGATGTTACTTCGTTTTGAGATCAGAATAAACCTGCACATGATTGTGTGACTAAAGATATATATATATATTTCTTTTTGACTGAAAGTATAACTCTTTTATTTCATTTTATTTTTGACAGTGAAAAAAAATATCAATGCACTGTGTACTGGCATACATAGATTGTTATCAATGTATTAGGAACATAAGTATTGAAAAATATTCACAATATTAAATGTTTTCAAAAAATATATAGATTAAGATACACTGAAATATAAGTCTTAAAGAACACAGAACACAATGTCTGAAATGTTGTGCTGTATTTGACAAAGACTTCTAAATTGTGTACAAAGAGGTATACTAATCCTGCCAAAAAGAATAAGTACACTTAGTGAATGTATAGTTTAAGGTATTTCAGGAAGCCAGAATATTAAGCTCCAAAAATATTTTGCATCTTAACTGTTATTAGTTTATTTACTGCAAAATAAAAGCAAACAAAGTTATCCCTTTACTCACTGTAGTTGGTGTGGGTAATTTTGACTGGCTAGTCTTTGAAGGAAAATGAAAACATTAATGTGAAAAAATATCAATCAAGATATTCATAATTGAAATAGATAAGAGAAGATCAGATTTAAAATATAACATTTGAGTTCATTCTATCTGTGCAGTGATAGTGTGAACTCATTGGATGATTTAGAGTTCAGATAGCTTGTTGAAAGTTTAATACTTTGGTGGGAAGTATTAGTTGAGTTGATTTACTAATCATCACTTAATGTTTGAATTTGTTATGTCAGTCACTCTAACACCATCCTCTACTGGAGAATGAGATGTCTCCTTCAAAGCATGTCCCCTTGGGCATGATGCTAAACTTCATTTGGTGGTGAGGCTACAATCTGACTTGGAGTAGTTGTAACTGTTAGGGTTACATCTATGGGTGAAATAGACCTGTTTGAAAACCATATAACTGCAAAAGAATTATCATCATTATTATTTAATCATAATAGATACTTTATTGTACATAAATGTGTAAGAAATATTAGTATTTGATAAAAACACTTGAAACCATATAAATGTATGCAAACAAATGATTATTATTCTTATATAAAAGAAAATGTGATTAAAAAGATGATTACAATTAAATGTTGAAAATGTAATTATGATCCTAATCAAACATTTACAAATGAATAAAAGTTCAGCATCAAATAATCCATAAGGGGTTAATGTGTAATTAAATAAATCAAACCACTGTGAATTGAAGTTATTTGAATGGATCAACACTTGGAAGAGTATTTTCACTGCTGCATTTTGTGTATGTGTTTTGAGTGAATTATTAGAGAAAAGAAAAGGATGGCATGGGGTCATTTTATAGAAGATCCCAGTGACCAGTGTTACCATGACAGATAAAACATAATAGATCTGTGTAATTTATAAAGGAAAGATAAATGTGAAAATATGGTAATCACATTGCAAGTTAAGAGCACCTACATTAAAAAAAAGCTAGAGACTTTTACTACTTTGCAGATGTAATAGTAAACACATCACATGACAAAATTAAATGTTTTCTCAACAATCAGAGTTCACCCAGATTCAAAACTATTGGAAATAAGGCATATTCTGAATGTACTTTCTGTAAGCAGTTACTAAAAATAGAAGGTGATATTAGGAGATACCTCCCACCTAGCAGCCTCATTGACCAGGACAGTAGAACAAGCCAACTGCATCTTTGCAGAGGGGTAAGATCTCCCTCACCACTGAGTGTTCTTGATATGGCACAAAACCATCGGATAATGAGGCTCTAATTCTGCAGCTTTAGAAGAAGAATGTGGAGTACCCCTTCATTGTCATTACTCCCAGTCTACTCTGATTTGCAGTGGTAGTACCTGCTAAGGTCCCATAGAAATATTCATGTTATATAGCAATGCTTAAAGCTATTTAACAGTGTGCAAACAGAACTATTGGTGTTAGATAATATTACTGCTCCTCTTTGTTTTTCTAAAAAAGATATTCCTTCTAAACATTCTTCAGGTATGAGATGTTGCATATTCAACATAGAAATAGATATTCATTTCTTGTTTACTTCATCATTCATAAAGTTATGTTTAGTTTTATAACTAAAAAATAGTTTTGTTTTAAGGTGGAGTAAGTACATCTAGGACAGTCAAAACTTTCTCACTAACAGACAACCTTAGTGAGTTTCAAAAGTGTGTAATTCCCTTGAAAGACTCTGCAGTATTAAGAAGGGTAATTTCCAAAACAGTATAATTCCTCTGTTGCAATAAATACAGTCAAGACAGACCACTTCATACTATAACTTCTCAGAAGTCACAATAATTCATGCCTCAATGCAGGGCACTAATAGATCTGCAAACCTATTTTGACACTGTGTGTCTAACAAGTAGAAGTGCTTGAAGTGTAACAGTTATTGTCATAGAAAATGGACATACCAGTCTGAGTTCAAATCCTTCGTAAAGCTAATGGCATTGCTTATAGCATTAATACCTTTGAGAAAGGTATGCATCCAACAATTCTTCCTCTTATTATGAGCAAAAGAGTAGGGTAGACTAGGTTCTTTAAGCTTGGAATGGCAACCAGACTGGGAGAAGGAAAACTCTGAATTCAAACCTGCTTGATTCCACTTAGAAATTGACTTTGCATCGCATCCTACTTGAGAGGAGGATGATAGTTAATGCTTATGTCTCTTATAGCTTCAGATAGCTATAAAATCAGACCATGTCTGATTTCATTTTCTTAATAATACTGCTAGTACTTCAGAAAAGATTTATTCTTGCTTTGTTTATTTCCCCTGTGCTCCGATATCAAAAGCAGTTATATACCCTCACACACCAATAAATCAACTCAAAAAAGAACTTGTGACACTTAAGTATTTATTTATAGTTATTTACTAAGCTAAGTTGTAGCACAAGGCCAGCTGTTTGGGGCTGCTGGTGACAATCAACCTCACTAACAACATATCCTTAACTAGCTTACTAACAATTACACCACTTGAGGTGCCCTAATGTATTTTGTGTTCATTTCTTTCAACTTGTACATTTTCTGATATTTACCTGTTGACTCCATCAGCAATAATCTGAGAACCCACTAGAATTTGAACAGAGGAAGCAGAAAGTCATTTCTTTTCTCAACATGACTTAATTACTGCCACTAAATCACATGCTGGAATTTTTATCTAAACTTATATATTCTTTACTGTGTCACTGTATTCTTCAGTTAAACAAGTGATCATTTCAATTGGGTTTTTCAGAACAAGTTTCACTGATCTCTTAATTGCTTTAAAAATTAATAATTGGACTTCTTTATTCATCAACCTTTACATAACTATATATCCATTTGATGATTTAACAGGAAAAGATGTTGACAGTGAATAATGACCACAAACATTTCATCATATCTAGTGAAAGGTGAACACAATTTAAATATAACACTTATATTTTCCATCCATGTAATTTATGACAACTTCTAAAATAAATTTTCTAAATATTAATCCATTATCAATGTTTGTACATTCAGTTGAAGTGATGCAATAAAAATCAAATATTTTCTATTCCTGAAAGAAAAAAAAAACAAAACAATTCTACATTGTAAATTTGTTAGACTGTATTACATTCCTTATATTCATTAATGATATTTATCTTTTAATCTATCTACATGAGTAGAGAATTATAACTTTATAATTAGTTTTGGTGGAGAAATCTATGAGATGAATTGTAATTTCAATTTTTAGAAGAGTGAACCTATGGAAAGAAAATATAGTTTATACAGGAGGAATGTAATTAAAATCATAGTTGGCAATTCAGTTGGATTAGTTTTTATTTATTTATTTCAAACCAACTTAGAAGTTAATTCCTTAACATTTGGAGATGTATGATAAAGGTAGTCAAGCTACATTGGTAACCATTTGCCAATTCTTTAATCTAAAATTGATGCTTGACATTTGGGAAATGAAAGTATTGGAATGCTTGGTGTTAGTTAAGTCCCCACTCATCAAGGACTAATATTAGCATTAGTATATCTATGATACATTAATACTGAAGACAATGGAAGGAAAGACAAGTTATGGTTGTGATAACACTTAACATGTACAAAATACATGCCAGTGGTATTACAAGAAAGAATATATGAATATCTCCAAAAAGATAGAAATATACTCATATTGTTTCATAAACAAGTAGAAGAGATACAAAAATGAAAAAGGCTTACTTGACGAGAGCTGGTAATACCACTACATGGCTTTATCATTCCTTGGAAGGGTCAGAGACAATGTCTCTACTGTTCAAAGAACAAATGCAAAATGTAGTGGTGAATTCTCTGTATTGGTGTTTTCAAATATTGTTCTTAGCACATAACTTTAGTCCCATAATTGCACATAGCTTTCATAAACAATATGTACCAAATATTATGAGACATAGTTAGTAATTATTTTATTAATTTCTTATTACTTTTCTTGATCTAATTATTTTTTATCTCTATGAAGAACATTGTCATGATAATCGGTGGCAATTCTTAAACTTAATTCCATTCAAACAACTACTAGTTTTCATATAGCTAGATTTAATTTATAACATTCATATGGGGTAGAAGTAGTAAAATATAAAATTTCATATGAGATGCATAGATGTAGAGATAATTTTGTTACTGATTATAATTCAAGTCTGGTTGTTAACAAATTTATGTTTGAACATTCAAAGGAAGGATCTTTAATCTTTTTTTTTTTACATATAATCTAAATACTGAACTGGAAGAATCACTGATGTATATTGATAGAATTGAATATTAGTTTGACAAAGCTTTGGTCATATATTAATTATGCATATTAAAGTTTTTCTGTTTTAAAATGTAGTATAGTACCAGTATTTGACAAATCAATGAGAAAGATTTTGATAAACTTTGAAAGTTATCTTGAAGAGTTAAGTAGAAAATTACCTAATAAGAAAAGATACTTTCCTTACAATGACATTTTGTTGTGTGATCTTTTAAATAAAACCATTATTTTACTACTTGTGAGTTTTTCACATCAGCTCTATCTGATGGTTTTTCACTGGAGTTTGAGTGACAGCAAGTTTCCTTGGATCTTCAGAATATCTGAGCTGATTGTAACAGTTCCATGATGTGGAAAGTTTTGATTCTTCCTCTAACTTCCAGTTCACACAGTCTTTTTTCCAGGTTTTTGGAGACTGTTCCAAGGGCTCCAACTGTGATTGGTATCATTGTCACCTTTATGTTCTGCAACTTTTTCAGTTCTCAAGCAAAGTCCTGGTATTTGTCTGGCTTTTTGCCTTTCTTCACTTGTACTCTGTGGTCAGTTGGTATGACAAAATCAACTAGATGATTAGTTCTTTTTTTTAAAAAAGTGAGTAAAATTGTCAGGTCTTCTGGCCTTGTTGGGTGGTCTGTTTGTATATCAAAGTTCTAGGGAATCTTGTGCATTTAATTTTCAGGGACAGATTCTGGTTTGTGCATATACCAGTTGTGTTGTTGTATTATTATTATTATTACTACTACTACTACTACTACTACTACTACAACAAAAAAAAAAAAAAAAAAATATCAAATAAAAAAATTCTTACTATAATTGGAAATTTAAGTATTGCTTAAAAAAACTGAATGGACCAAACTTTACCAACAAGGAACATATCATCAGCCCCCAGTTATTGAGATGAAATATATTGATGTATGTATTCTTTGGGAGTTTACAAATGATATAAATAGAATAAAATTGATAAAAAATGTTGCATGAATGGGAGCCAGGGGACTTGTGTATCTAATTTGCAAATTTTCATCCAGCTCCTAACAACATCTGGTGATGTTGACAAGAGATTTGTCACTTCTAATATTGTAGACTAAAAATACAAATGATTATTATATAGTCAAAGTTGGGCATAAATTACTATGGGGTAATTTAATTGCCAATCTCTTGATGCTATAATCAGTTGTTTCATTATTATTCAGATATCAAATTCTGACATCTTTGCCACTGGTGAATTCACAATTCAGTTCTCTACTGACTAATAAGATTCTTCTTATTTCCATAGGAGAGAATTCAGTGATACATTGCTATTTACTGAAATCTCCAGTGGAGGTTGGTTCTTAAAAGTTAAATTGCTTATATGAGAATGGGAAGAATGAGGCAGTGAAATATAATGCTTTACATAAGGTGCATAATTGTAGGATTGATTTTGTTACTGATTTGGATTGTGTATTGTTATTCATTATTAATGCTGGCTGATTTGCAAGTATTATGAGGAAATTTATCATGTGATAATATATACCATTCATCTTGTAAATCAATATATTCACCTACAAATCATTGCTTTTGTTTGACAACAAAATGGAAAGGAATGGTTTGAAACAAAGAATTGTCTTATTTACTTCAGTTATTCTGAATGTTGGTTATTACATAACCTGAGTTTATTTAACATTGAGAGTTTATATCAATACCTTGGCCATGATCCTTAGGGCTCCAACTTGATTATTTCCAGATGAATAAATTGGCTTTAGAAACATTTTCAATCATGAAGATTTTTATGAGGCATGTGTTGTATGATAGTCACCACTAAAGAAAATAGACTTGGTGGACCAATTTCACATTCTGGTAGAAGCCATTTACATTTCTTTTAGGAAAGGCATGAATTCATTTTTTTCTTCTCTAGATATGTATAAATATCAAGGTAGACTGAGCTCTCTATCTTTATTATAGAACAACCAGAAAATGAAAACCCTGAATATGAATCAGCTTTGGCTCTTGTTCTGTGCTATTTGGAGAGGAGATGAATGCCACTATACAACCCAGGTACCAAGAGCAATGTGATTAAAAATTTTGGGTTGAATCATAAATAATTTCCATTTTAGTAAAATATAATTTGTGAATAATTCAAGAATTAATTTCAGTCGATAGTATATTCACCATTATTTTGAATTACCTCTTGCCATTTATCAGCGAGTTTATTGATTCCTCTCAAGTAAAATTTAACTGGTTTCAAGCTCAAGAAGTCTTTCACTAATGTTTTCACCTGATCTTTAGAAAATTTTTGTCATTCAGGGCATTTTCTAGAGAATCAAAATGAAATCATTTAGTGTAAGGTCTGATGAATTTGGTTGATGGGGTCAAACAGATCAACCTAAATCCAATATTTTTTTCCTATGTGATTCTTACTGAATGTGACCTTGCATTGAAAAAGCACAATATTTCTCCATTCAAAAACTGTGGGTTTTTTTCAAAGAAGATTTTCATACACAAATTGCAGCTGTTGAGAATACAAGTTTGCATTGAGTATCTGATTTCAGTTTAAAAACTCAAAATGAATAATAATGCAGTGATTCCAACTTATAAATAACATAACTTTTCTTCCTTGAAGCTCCATCTTTAGGGTAGGCTGCAAAGGAATCTTTGTCCATCCACTGCCTTTTGCATTGAACATTGTCATAAAAGATCCACAACTTCAGTTATTACAAATAATTTAGTTATATAGTATCAAGTATTCAAACAGTTCTATTTGATCAATAGATAGGATTCTCACAGATACTACCACTCTGGGTCAGGGTAGATCTGAGAGTAATGGCCATGAAAAGGTACTCTAGAACTGGAGTCTCATGGTCAAATGCAGTTGAGTGTTCTGAGTATTGAATTCTTCTGTTTATCAATATTGTTATAGGATTTCTAAGAATTATTATAATTTTTAATCCCTTGAAACCATATAACTGTATGTAAATTATTTGTATTTGATAGGAATACTTAATATAATTAATACTTGGATATTAGAATAAATGTGATTTTTAACAAAAAAACACTAGCTGTATTTAATATTATATATGATGGTATGATTTCTAACAATTCTTTGTACTTTTTATTAGTGTGTAGGGAATGAATAGATAAAATTTTAAAAAAAGAATTTAAATTGAATTAAAAAAAGAAAATTATTAAAATTTGCAGAAACTCACAGAGATCTCTGACAGGAAAAAGGGACGATGTATGTGTAAAGAAAAAGTGACCTTCCGACAAAAGGAGGAGGCTCATTCTCTTTCGGCCAGTGACCAGTGGACTGACAATGCCTTGCTAACTGTTGGGACACCACACATTCGTTTTTGGACAACGCATTGGCTAGTCCTCTCACTAATAGCACTCATAATGGCTACGAAATGGACCTATCGAATTACAAACTAAAACACTGGACTTAGATAAACTCCCAAAAGCGACTAACCCATTGTTAAAGCTTTAAAATACCAAATGAGGACACATAATACCAAGAAACAATTAGCGTATTTTTAAATACCTTAACTGGGGGATTCAACCATTTCAATTGTATTCAGGAAAAATTCCTTCACCCATTGAATGGTTGTTGAACCTAGGAAATAAAGGAAAATAAAAAAAAAGTCTTCATCTCCTATCTATTGCTACGTTCTTTCATATAATTCTTTTTGGGCCTTCTTATTCAAGGAGTTACATCAACAAGACAACTTGGGGTAAAATAGAATAACCTCAGAATGGAGTCAGATAAAAAAACAGTAACACGGCTTGCCCTTGACCTATGCCTGACTCAGCAAGTGAAGCCTGCTGGTAAATTATAATTCCTCAAAATTTTGCATTTCTAAAATATACAATAACTACAGGATTTAGATTAATTTCTCAAGAAATGTCCCTAAATTTTCTGATGATTTTATTAATGGCATTTAATCAGCTCCAAAGAATAAAAATAATGAAATTAAATAACACATTTCCTAAATGGGCTAATTTTGTTCAGCCAATCATAGATATAGGAAGCAATTTAAAAATTCATTTTTTTGTTTGTTTTAAGTAATAATTTATATCTAATGTTGACTGTTACTGACTACAAACACTTTATCAAATGTATACATTGAAATTCTATTGGACTTAAAACACATCTTGAACAATAAATCATTTTAAAAGAATGCTTGAAAGGGGAATTAACCAGAAAAGAAAGAATGAGCAAATAAAGCTGAAGAGATTGGCATTTGTCAGGAAAATGCAAACATAGATCAAGTTCCTGAGGAGAATTCTTTAGGATTGAATTCAAAGAAAAAAGTTTAATTAACTAAGGATTTTTTTTGTAAAACATTTGCACAGTGGGTGGGATTAAGTTTTATTCATTCAAAATAGGCAAACCCAATTAAGAGGATTGGAAAAAGGATACAGAAAGAATTAGATAAACTGCATATATTTAAGAAAGTAGAAAATTTGGTTTGCTTTCCTCTTCTCCAGCCTCCTCAGCAGCATGTCTCTTTATATACAAATATGAGTAAAAATTTCATTTATGTGTATTTTAGTATATGTTTATATATATATCCACACATTGTATGGTCATAGTGACATAGAGACCACTGAATACCATGTTGGATTCTAGTGGTAATTTTCTGATCATAATGAAATTATACCACACTTTGAAAAATTTAGAAAGAATAGAACTATCCTCTTAACAGTGGAATGAAGACCAATAGGATTATAATAGAATGCCAAAGTGGAGCACTAGCAGGCAGGTGGTACCAACATTAAGGTCTATGGATTTTGCTCCTTTGGGCACTGACTTTAAGAAACCTACATGGACATTTAACCAATCAGGTTGGTGTAATCTACAAAGCAACAACTTTCGAAACCCTGTGGGAGATGTACTCTGTGTAATGATTATTGTCATAGGAAATGGAAGCTGTGGCCCAAAACATTGAACAGACTGTTGGCATTTCACTTTACATTAATGCTCTTGAGAAAGATATGAATCCATTTATTCTCCCCTAAGCTGTAGGTAATTAGTAGGGCAGACTATGTGGGGGCTACATATGAATGCTGGTGCTATTTTGATCAAATCCTTGAAGTAGCACTAAACAAAATATCAGCTGTACAGCCAATTCCCTACTATCTCACAAACCATCCAAGCCAGATAAGCAAGATATGCTGGTCACTGCTGGAGAAGTAAGGTTAGAGTGTTCGCCAATGGCCCGGGAGACCTGGGTTCAATCCCAGGTCGAGTCATACCAAAGACTTTAAAAATGGTACTTGATACCACCTTGCTTAACACTCAGCATTATAAGGTACGGTTCAAGGGTAAAGTGGAGCAATCCTGGGAATGGAGTAGCGCCCTCCCCTACACCTTGGTGTAGTAGCTATCGAAAAGGGAGCCTTCGGGTCACACTCGACTATGGTCGCTAACTTTACTTACTTACTGTCGCAAATTTTCAAAACAATGGAAAAATCTGAATTTCATGTGTTGATAAAGCATTTCTTTTTGATGGGAAAAATACTGTTCAAGAAAAACAATGACATGATGTGTTATTCAGACTCTACTTTGTTGGAAACAATGGTTAAGAAGTGGTATGCTGACTTTAAATGCGGTCGTACCGACACAAATGATGCTGAATGCTCAGATCGCCCAAATTTGGCAGTTGTACTGAGAAACATGAAAAAACTCCACAAACTTGTTGTGGCCAATCATAAATTGAAGTTGCATGAGATAGCAGAGGGGCTATCAGAAGGCAGTGTATTCACCATTCTGTATGAACATTTGTCAATGAGAAAGCTGTGTTCAAAGAGGGTGCTGTATTTGCTTGCAGTCGATTAAAAATGTGTTGACAATTCAGAGCAATGTTTGCAACTGTTTCAACGCAACAAAAAAGACTTTTTGCATTAATATGTGATAATGGATGAAACATGGATCCACCACTTCACTCTGGAATTAAATCGGCTTTCAGCTGAGTGGGCAGCAGCAGGTGAAAGCTGCCCAAAGTGGCCAAAGACGCAAACAACATCAGCAGGCAAGGTTTTGGCCTCCATATTTTGGGATGCACAAGGTATTTTGTTCATCAATTACCTTGAGAAAAGAAAGAATCATCAATAGCAAATATTATATAGCATTATTGGTGTGTTTGAAGGAAGAAATTGCCAAAAAACAGCCACAAATGAAGAAGATAAAAGTGCTCTTTCACCAAGGCGATGCATCATGCCACAAGTCAATCGCAATGATGGCAAAACTACATGAATTGCACTTCAAATTGCTTCTGCACCTACCCTATTCTTCAGATCTGGCTCCCAGTAACTACTGGCTGTTTGCAAATCTCAAAAGAATTCTCTAGAGAAAGACATTTGGCTCCAATAAAGAAGTGATATCGGAAAGTGAGGTGTATTTTGAGGCCAAAGACAAATCATTCTACAAAAATGGCATCGAATTGTTAGAGAAGCATTAGAATCAGTGTATCACCCTAGAAAGAGACTATGTTGATAAATACAGTCAAATTTGGCCAAAAAGTTGTTGTTTTATTAGTAGGCCCTGGGTATACACACACACACACACACAGAAAGTTTTGGGACTATCTAAGGCTGATGGGTGACAGATAAAAAAAGACTATGCATTTGGGTATGGATCACCCAAATAAAGTTAGAGATGAAGCGTCTTAGATAAACTATCATGGATAAGGACACATAATTCTACACAGAAATGAGCTTAAACCTGTTTATCTGAAAAATAATATTGTGATTCTTATACACACATAAAAAGACTAGCAATCTTTCTCAATCTACATATGGTGATCTTCTTCCCAGTAGTGGGGGAGTCCCCAGGATGTTCTGGCTAAAGTGCTGGACTGCAGCTTTGAAGTAAGTGAGTTCAAACTACAGTTTAGCTATTACTTTCACTTTCAGATTAATACAACTGGGAAAGGCATGAACTCCCTTATCCTCCTCCAGCTATAGGCAAAATTGTATCACTCCTGTTCTTCTACAAGGATGGCTTTGACATTAAATAACCCCAAAAGGTTGATATACAATTAAAAAAAGAAAGTGAAACATCCTGGTAGTAGTAATATGTATTTTCAAAAGAAGGGATATCTGATCTGAAAATGAAATTGTGTGTTATATTTTTCAGTATGCTGTGATCAGGTTGTTATTCTAATCAGGTTATAAAAGTTGATATCCACAGGTGATAATGTTTTTAATTCCACTGTCCTTTTCTCAGTCATTCCAATGCTCTGTAAATTACTCTCTGAAGATTTTTTTAGCAAATATGATATATCCTGGTTATTCCCTTATCAGAGAGACTCTAAATAGCTCCAAACTTTTGATGCATATCAACAATGCTACCCTGTAAGAAAGTAATATTGAAAAACTTTCAATTTGCTATCATGATTATACAGATACCATTTAACAATACAGATGTATTGCAATCAGGTTAGATTTTGTTATACTGGCACTATGTAATCCAGTACTGTCTGTTTGAGTACTTGGGAAGGAGATGAGCACTACTAAATAATACCTTTATCCAAGATGCTGTAAAGAATATAGCAGAGCATCCTAAGGATCTTATAGATCATGATATTAGTGATTAAACAATATATGTCTGTTGGTAAATTCTTATATGAAACTTTATGGATCTGCACATTACTTGATAAACCAAAAAAATATAGAGGTTGAGATTTTTTTTTTGATAAATTGATAAAACTATTCAGTCTTGAACTGTTAAGATGTGTGAATAGAAGATGTTTAAAAAGTCTGAGAAATTAAGATCTTTGATTACTTTTTTTCTATATAAGATATAAATATAAGATAAAATGCAAAATATTGCTATATATTAGCTAAGAAAACCTCTCCTTTGCACTTGATGCTTAGGCAAGATATCTAGTAAGTCATAACATAAATGCAGAATAGGTGAACTTAAAAATGTTATTAGATGTTGTGAAAAGAGATAGATGGCAAGTCTGATGAAAGTTCATCTTTATATATATATACTCAGCATATTGTATCTTGAATAAATTTGCCTTTATTTATATTTTGTCTAATGATGTTTTATTCAAAAGAAAAGTAATGAAAAACTGAAACAGAATAAGATTCTTATAAGACTCTCTGTAAATTATTTTTACAAAATCTCTATAAAAATATCTTGCTTGAAAGTCAAATTAGTATACTTTATTTCACCTATTAATACCATAGTTGTATTTTATATTAAAAGTTAAATTTTGCTTTTGAACAAGAAGCATAGATTATATAAGTAATATGCTATGATGTACCAAGTGGCCTATTTCTTTCCGATACTTTTCAATAATTCAAAAATATTTGATTAAGATAAGATTAATGTGTGTTATATATGGGTATAAAAAGTTTCTTTTTATCTTAGATGTTCCTGATAGTTTACATTAGAAGATATTTTAAAGAAATAACAATCTAACTGACACAAAATATTTTTTAGAACATCGAGACTGAATCGAGTTATTGATTATTTCAATGATTAATAGTTGGTAGTTTAATAAAAAAAAATATCAATAACTTTTTAACACCTTTAGTATATTCAAATATTACCCAAATTAATAAAATATTGTTGAAGCAAATGAAATGTATCAGAGATGAAAATGTTACTTAGTATTTTTTTTTAAATATATCTTTTTTCCAAGACAACCCCACTCCATATCCATTCAGCAAGTTAACTTTATAATTTTACTCTCAAAGTTAAATACCAATTATTGCTGTATTACAATTGAAAAAAAAAATTTGAGATATTAGTATTTGATAAACTTAGTTTTGTTTGGAATAAAACTACAGTAATATAGCTTCCATCGAAGAATTAACTTGTAACAGTAATAATTGCCTGTGAAATTGGCCTAACTATTGTTACTTGACAAGCCACCCAAATAAAGGCATTTACTTAGCTTAAATTAGAGTGACAAAAGGTCACAAACACTGTGTACCCAGTGATGATCAAACTCATTATGCTATACATAATCTTTGAAATAAGCTTCTTAATCATTACTTCATGGTGAGTTATTTGAAATGTTATATACTGAATTTTCATTTTTTTGCTCTAAGAATTTAATCACCTTTAAAATTGGAAATAGGACAGAGGTTATTGTTTGATTAATGAAGATATTAGTTCTTAGAGAAAGTAACTTGGGTTAGAGCCAGAATATAAGCCTGTCATTTTTCATGCACTATTGTCAAGAGATCCATTATGAGTGTTCCCTCTCCCTCTCTCTATATATAGCTGCTGTTTCTATCTGGGACTGGGTTCTACCTAAAACTGATGTCAAAGCAATCACTTTTTATTTTTAGTCTGCAAGATAACTTGATAAACATAATGATTTTTTTTATAGGGGTAAATTAATTTGCATATTTTTCTTTAAAAATCAAATATTAAAACCAAAAGAAACAAGTTGGTTGAAAATATAAGATGGAAAATGAATAACTTTTATTTATTTTCAATGTTATTTGTTAATAACCTGTTTTTGTGTACATATATATCTTTTTAATAAGTGATTGTTTTGTTGATAGCTTTTATAATTAATCTCAACTGCAACAGTGTAGTTAATAACCTTGATCTTCTCAAAAACTGGCAATCTTAGCCTTATTGAAAACCAAACCACCTACCTAAAGAGTATACCTAACCCTTGCCAAAATTAGATGAATATATTAACATATAAAAGTGAATTAGCTATTTGACAAAACTAAATCTTCAATTTTTCTATACAAATTTGTATTTATTTTTATTTTTCTTCAATGATTATATTTTATTTATATATTCTTTTTTCTAGGTTTATGTGTTTTTATTGATTCACCAAATTCTGAAATAGAAATTGAAAGCATATAATGTTATTTATAGTTTAAATTTGTGGAATTATGATGCATGGGTCCTGTGGAATTCTCATGAGTACTGCTAGTGTGTATAAGTGTGATGTGCATATATATATATATATATATATATATATATATATATATATATATATATATATATATATAGTGTAAATATCAACATCTTAAAGCCTGTTTTAAATTGGGGAAAAGTATTAGAGGTTATTTTGTCTTAAGGGGAAAAAAATGTGTCATCAATTTGAGTGGTAATGCCAGTGGTCTAAATGGGTAAAGTGCTGGACTGCAGCCTCAAAGTAAGTTAGTGTAAACTCCAGTAGTCCTATTATGTTTACTTTTAGACTAATACCCTTGGGAAAGGTATAAACTCCCTTATACCCTCAGTTATTTGTTAAAAAGAATAACTCCTGTTCTTCTAGAAGGACAATGTTGGTATTAAATAACCAATGAAGGTTGATATGCCATCAAACAAAAAAACTAAACCAAAGGCTTAGTTAAACAGAACCAAATAAATTAGTTTTCCTGTTATTAGTATCAACTGTGCAAACATCCTCATTCAATAATCAAAACTTCATTGAGGTGGTAAGGTTAATTTTTTTTTCATTTTATATTTATTTTTAAAGAAGTGAATTATGGATTCATGGTAGGGACTTTGAAATCATGTAAATTCTTATTTTTTAAAATATTCTTTTAAACAAAATATTAGTGGATTGTTCTTTCTTTAAATTGATTGGTCAAAGTCATTCAAGTTGAAACAAACTTACGCAAATTTGATTATATGAATGCTGCTTTGGGAGAAAGCCCTATTAATTTCTATGGAAACTACAACAGATAGAGTATCATAACATTGGAGAATAGAGCAAGTTTTTTGCTACAAAATATTTTTTTCATATTATCACCATTGGTTATGCATTTTTACTAGTGATAAAGAAAAGAAATAAATGGGAGACTTGACTTTTGGTGTGTATCTTGCATACTTAAAGATTTGTCTATAACTTGGTAAAATTCCAGGACTGATATTTATGGTGTTCAGAGGAAAATCACTGATATGTCTTCTACTTTTCAAAAAATCATTAACTCTTTACTTTGAAATCCTTCTGAGATATACATTTGCCAGTATGGATCAATGATTATAGCATTGGACTTAAAGTAATATGGTGTTTTGTTTTCATTCAGTCAGCTGTTTGTCACCAAGTAGAAAAATAATTTCAGTTCTAAACCATGGTTAAGTACTACTGCTTTTATATTTTTCTTTTAGATTATCTTTTATAATGTTTTAGTTTGTGAACTGTCTCACAAGACATTGTTAGTAATATATTGAATCTACACTATATTTATCCAGCCCCTTCACATGCAGAATGCAACACAGGATCAATTTTCCAACAGAGTAATGCTTTTTTTGAATTCAAAGTATTTTTTCTCCTTGACTGGTTAGCTAACAATCTTAAAATGCCCAGTATACCCTAATATACATGCATCAATAATATTAATTAGTCAATTTGTCTCATAATAGTTGTTAGATTTGCATATAAATATCATTTACTAAATATGAGTACTATTATAGGACTGAGGTAACAATTTGTCTCTTTGTTTTATTTTAAATTCCTTTAATGTCAATCATTCTTTTTCAGTGTTCTCTTGAATTTCTAAAAACCAATGTAGATGAATAAATTTCTTTTCACTTCATAAAATCCAGTCCTGAAATATTTATAGAAAAAATTGAATTGGTTCTCCTTATGGACTAAAAATGATTTTATAGATATTTTCATTCTGTAGTTGAACATCTGATTTGAGAAAAAAGTGTTTTCAAAAACTATCATCCCTTCATTAGAATGATTTTGAAAATTGCGATCAATTTAAATACTTTATTCACTTTTCTTGATTATGTTAAACCAGTTTTATGCTGAGAACAAAACTGCCTGCCTCATTAATATGAGTTATTGAATAAAGTCTCATGATATTTTAAGCTTGATAGCAGAGCTTCTCTCTCTCTCTCTCTCTCTCTCTCTCTCTCTAAATTTAGAATATATTTTGTTAGACGAAGCAAAGTAGAAATAAATGCCTTGCGGAGAAAATTACTAGAAAAGAAAAATAATCTAGACAGCTTATTTAGCATTTTAGAATTTGATAGGATTGAAAAAGTTTGGCTGAATATTTTGAAGTCATTTGTTGCTAAATAAAATGTATTTTCCTCTATTTTTCTCATGTAATTTTTTGATGGTATTCACCCAAGACAAGTTACTATACAATGTCACAACTGACGAATCACTTAAAATATACAGATAATTACTTGATCATTTATTAAGTGTTGGAGGTTATGTAAGGTTTATTTGTTGAAGATTCAATATTTGTACTAGTTTCATGAAGAAGTGCTGAAAAGTTCTTAGCTCTAACTATAAAGGAATGATGTTTTTGTTTTTTTTTTCTTTTTTTTTAGAATTAATGAATTATATATAATGTATTCAAAGATGAAAAAGAATTATTTATATATGCTTTTTTTGAAAGGTTAAAGGGACTTGATTATTGTATCAAGTATTGATTGATTAAATATATCTCACACTTGCCTTCATATTTGCATCATTTTTTGTCACCACTCATTCAGTCATACTATTTCTACTTCTTAACCTGTTTCCTCTCCTTCTACTCTCTTATTTTCTTATGTTTTTGTATCTCTCTTCTATTTCCTCTGAGATTGACAACTCTAACACCCTTTCAATAAAGAGATGGACTAAAGGCTGCATTCTCCCCTTCCCTAAGAAAGGTAACCTCAGAATCACCAAGAACTACAGTCATAATTTTTACTTATATAGCTGCTAAAGTTTATAATACTCTGCCTCACAATCTTATCAAGCCTGAAATTGAGAAAATTCTTTGGAAAAATGAGAACAATTTAAGGAGAAATTGATCCACATCACAAATTCTAACAATCAATTGAATCATCAAAAAAGCTCATACTAAAAATCTTAAGGCAACCCTATTGTTTGTAGATTTCTTCAAGGCATTTGATTCTATACACAGAGAAAAAATGGAGCATATACTTCTAGCTTATGGTCTCCCCAAATATGTGTGTATGTACACACACACACACACACACACACACACACACACACATATATATATATATATATATGATTGAAATATCTGGAAGGTTGGATAAATCAAACACTTAACACTTGTTTAGTTGGTACAATTTTGTTCTTTTATTCTATGATCTTTGTCAGACTGAAAATATATATATAATATATGAGTACATGTATCTATCTAACTATCTATATGAGTGTATGTCGATGTGTCTGTACATATATATATATATATATATGAATGCGTGTGTATATATATATATATATATATATATGACTGCATTTGTAAATATATATATATATATATATATATGTATACACACACACATACACACACATGTGTTTGTGTGTGTATATATTTGTATATATATATATATATATATAAGTGCATGGGAATGTGTATATATATATACATACATACATATATATATATATATATATATATATAAGTGCATGTTTATATGTATGTATGCACGTATTTACCAACCCTGACACAAGGTCAAGTTTTAAGCAGAGTTTAACAGGTTTAAATTTAGTTTTCCTTTCCTAGACTCATTGCCTCACCAAGGCTGTACAACCCTGTCTCCTCTACCATTTACTCATAGCTGGAGGGAGAATAATTGGATTCATACCTTTCTTAAGAGTATTAGTGCTTTGTGAAATGCAATCAGCCTCATTCAGGATTTGAACTCGTGTTGTTGTGTACATATATGTATATACTCCTATGTATGTATGTATGTATGTATGTTATTTGTTTGGTTTGGGTTTATAGTATATCAATCTTTTTAGGGTATTTAATTTCAAATCCTCTAAATACATTGGTATTGTGTATATATGATTTGTAAGTGAATAGTTTATAGGTAATATTTTAGACCATTTAGAGCTCATTTGTTTGCACAGTAAATGGTTTCAAGCATTCTGTCTAATACCAAAAGTTTTATTAGCTCATCATCATCATCATCATCATGTCCTGCTGCCAGCACAGATCTCCCTGACCCTCACTTGCTATCCATCTCTATCATCCATTGCTCCCAGGAGGTCTTCAAGGCTATATCCTGTATCAGAACAGAGCTGTTGTATATAGGTTCTAGCTGGTCTTCCTGCCTTTGCTCGTCAATGTGAAGGGGTCCACAGGAGTATGTCGTTTATGAGTTTGTCCTAACTTCTCCAGCAGTGTCCCACATGTCTGGTTCATCTAACTTGGATAGTTTTTTGTGATGGGTGCTAGGTGGCCATACATCTGCTGTTTTGTGGGGTGTTGCCTCCAGGACTTATTCAATATTGTTCACAGCATTCTTGTGTAATTGCCGTCAAACTTTTTCTCCATGCATTTTGTTAGCATCTATATAGTGCATCCATATAGCACTATTGACATGACCGCTACTTGGAAAAAAAGTTTTATTTTATCTGTTTAGTCTGATTTCCATATGACCAATAGCCTATTGATAGCTGTCTATGCCTTTGCTAGATGTGTGTTGATGTCTTTCTCGGTTGATGAGACACTGCTTCCTAGGTAGGTGAAATTGTCAATAGTTTCAGAGAACTACCATTTAGTGAGGAGATGTTGCCTGTTTGATTAAAGCACATGTATTCCATCTTGTCTCGTGGTGTAATGGTTAAAGCGATGAACTGCGGAATCGTAGTACGCGAGTTCGTACTCCAGTCGCGCTATTACGTTCACTTTCGGGCACATACCCTTGGGAAAGGTATGAACCCCCTTATTCTCCCTCCAGCTATGGGTAAATGGTAGGACAGACTAGGTTCTTCAGCCTTGGTGAGGCAACTAGTCTAGGAGAAGGAAAACTCTGAATTAAAACCTGTTAAACTCCGCTTAAAAATTGACCTTGTGTCATATCCTGCCCGAGTGGAGGGGTTGGTAAATAGTATCTTGTCTGTATTGACACGGAGGCCTATGCCAGCAGCTGCTTATTCCAGACTATGCAGCCGGGTTTCGGATTGGGCGTGTGTATTTGCCAGAAGCACTATGTCATCAGCATAGTCCATGTCCGTAATTGTTTGTGCGGGGTATCTTCTGCTTCTTTCCTTTGCCTGCTTGAAACCATTATCTTTCATTATATCAATAGACATTCTAAATATGTAGTCTAGGCAGATGAAAAACAGGTATTGGGCTAATGTGTCCCCTTGCGGCACATCTGCTACAATGTCAAAGTAGTCTGTGTCTCATTATTAAAATAGTTGGTATTTCTGATATATCAATCTTTATAAGTTAATTAATGCCAAATCCAATTTATGAATATTTATGTATGCAATGTATATTTGATTTGTTAGGTTATTTTAATTAAATGGGGTATGATAGCTTGGTGGCTTAGTACCAAACATTTTTCATACATAACTTTTTAAGTGGATGATTTGAAAAAGATAAACTAAGCTCATTTTGTCACACGCAGTTAAATGGTTTCAAGTATTGCACTTATTTATTATATCTTCTAGATTGAGATTGGCAACTTAGTGATCAGTGTCACTATCCATACTTTTTATACAATAGTATCTATCTAGGGATTTTATCAATATATCTTGATATTAAGGGACTATATCAAATTTTTCCTCAGTGCAGTTTGAATGTGCTTCCTGGTCTTTCATTGTTCACTTCAGTGTTCATATTTATTTTTCCAGTTTGTCAATGGGAGCTTGTTGCTTTTATTTGAGTGGTTCTGGGTTTTTTGGGAGACAAATTTTTTCTTCTGTCTTTGACGGATTTTGGTGGATGGATTGGAGACTTATGTAAGCTCTGTTTTGTTGGAGGAGATTTTCTTTTTTTAAGAGGAGAGGTTTGTGTTTAAGCGGTGTGTTTTTTCCTTGGACTACCTCAATGAACTTCTCTTTATTTGTGACTTTCTTTCATTTGTGCTTGTTGAAATTCAGCTGAGTGTAGCTTTTTCAGACACTTCTGAAAGTGGCCAATCATTTGGTTCCAACTAGATCAGCTTCTCCACCAGAGCTCTGTATTTGTTCTTTTGGTTGCTTTACTGATTGGATCCTCCTTCAATGTTACATAGGTGTAAGTATTCTCTCTCTTAGAGGCAGCACAGTGAGCTGGGTCTGTAGAATATACCAACTGCATTTTTGTAGAGGGATAAGACTCCATCAATGAGTGTCCTGGATATGGCACTAAACAATCTGATAGTGAGGCTCCAGTAATGCTGGAACTTTGGGGAATGCTGAGTACCTTTTGACTGCCATCACTTCCAAGTCCACTCTGACTTGGAGTTGGAGCACCTGATCCTATCTATGGATCAAGTAGAACTGTTTGACATTTAACTGTGTACAAACAAATGACTTATGCTAAATTGAATTGTTAGAAAAAGAACTGTTTGATCCTTTAACTGTGTATAAACAAATGACTGATGTTTAACTGAATTGTAAGTGATACATATCAATGCTAGGGACCATTTAATTCTGCATAAAAATGAGCTCAAGCTCAATTAAAATTTTATCAACAAAATTTGTTTATACATCATATATTCAATAAATATATATAAACAGGAATTGGCATTAAATAACCATAATGGTTGATATGCTATAAAATCTAACCAAACTTATCTCCCATATAGGACCATACTATTTTTCTAGCTTCCAAAAAAGTCACATTTCTTTTGTATTTCTCCTCCAATATTTATTTGTCCTTTTTATAGACATCACAAGATCTTGAGTAAGCTGACTGGTCTTGGTGACAGTTTGGACATCTGATTTCCTTTGAGCAATCTTCCTTTGTGTGGTCTGGATCCTTTTCCCTGCACTTGGCACATATCTCATACTCTGCAAGCTTCCATGTGGTTTCCATATTTTTGACATTTGAAGCACCTTGGAGGTGCTGAGACATATTGTTCAACCCTCTTGAGACAATAGCTGATTTTGACTTCCTTTGGAATAAAGGGCTGATTAAATGTCAGGATGTAGGTGTTGGTCTGGATTTGCTCTCCACCATTTTTGATAAAAATTCTTTTGATGTTTGTCTTTCCTTGTTTTCCTAAGGCTGTGGTCATCTCCTCCTCTGTAGCCAAGGCCAACCCTCATACTTCTGACAACTTCTTTTGCTGTGTCCAGTCTTTTGTGGGGATATGTTCTGCATTTGATTGTTTGGAAGCTTTTTATCTTGATGATGTTTTCTGCCAGTCTTTGGCTGTCTACCTCTATAAGCAAGTTTCCATTTCATGTTTTCTTTACATATTTTTGGGTTGCTCTTATTGCACTAACCTTTTGTATTATGAAAGGGGAGAATTTGGCTAAGTGGAAATCCTCCAAAGATTCAGTGACAATGAATCTGGGGTAGTCAGCTGCCTCATTCTCTGAGTTTTATTCGGAAAAATTTCTGTTTTTTGGTAGAAGACACCATAAGTGATGTTTATTTTTCACTGGTTCTGTGCTCCACCACCCACTACGAAGTCCAGGTTGGGTTGGGAAGGTACCAAGGGGAGTAACCTATTCACCTTGGTTGAGACAGGGTATACACTACCAGTATACTTGAGCTGGGAATAGGTTTTTGAGCCCTTGCCAATTTCAGGTTTTCAGTAAACATTACTAATTACCGTGTAAGTTAGCAGTAGTCAAATTCCTATTCTCCCAATGCGATTGACCCTCAGTCACTGCCTTCTAGCACCTTAATAATTAGGGTTGGGAGCTTACTGTAGATGCAGGTTGAAAAATATGGTTGTGACAAAACATAGACTACTAGAGCTTGACATGACCAGGAAAATGATCAGATTGGGCTGGTTTGACTGTCCATCTTGATCAGTAAGGGCCAAAATGGTATATTGCAAGTCATTTGACTACTCAGTTGCTGGGTCAGGTATTGCTCAACCACCAAGATCCCATCCTAAAGCATCACAAGTTGCTACCCATGGCCAACATGTGGCCATGTTGGTGTGGAGAGTCTTACCTCTCTGCAGAGGTGCAGTCAGCATATTCTACAGCCCCAGCCAACTACATATATACATATGTATGTTTACATGTGAATGTGTGTATATATACATATATATGTATGCATGAGTATATATAAGTATGTTTGTATGTGAGTGTGTATTTGTGTGTGCATATATATTTATATATATATATGAGTGCATGAATATGTGTACATATATGTGTGAGTGTGTATCTGTATGTTTATATGTGTATATGTGTCTCTCTATGTGTCCATGTCACTGTGTGTGACTGTGTATATATATATATATATATATATATATATATATATATAATGTCAGTGTATTTCTATGTGACTAGGATTGTATCTGGACCACTACCATGAAAAGTAGCTCCTGGTTAAGATTAATCAAGTATATTAATGTTATGGCTGTTGCAATGAACATTTCAGAT
>OY757912.1:98568954-98683954 GCA_963585895.1 Sepioteuthis lessoniana
ATCATTACTCCAAAGCATGTAGAGCTCTGTCTGTGAGGCTGAGAATATGTTGATTGTATCCAACTGCAGTGGGTAAACTCATCCTAGAGGGGTCTCCTGGTTATGACACTGAACTGCAATTGATGGTGAGGTTCCAGTTCAAGAAATTTGGGAAGTGTAAAGTACCACTCCATTGCCTCTATTCTCAGCTCCACACTGATTTGGAATAGTAGTACATGTTTGGTTCTCATCTACAAGAGTCATTCAAAAAGTTCTTTGCCTCACCCAGATTTTAAATTTGTTGCATACCTCTCAATTTTTGTATTGGCTTCACCTGCACAGAAATTAAGACAGAAATCTGAATGAGTTATTCTAGTTTTATAAGTGCTAGTTCGTTGCTACATACAAAAAATATTAAGCTTAGGTCAAATTACTTGTCTCTCTTTTCATTTTCTTTGATTTTCATTCTGTGGTCCACTTGAATGGCAAAATCCACAATATGGCAAGTTCTTTTTTTTGGTTAATTATCATCATTCTTGCTACGTAAGCAAATCTTTACCTGGTATGAAATCTAGCAGATTCTGTCAAAATTTTTATCATTGTTTTCTATATCCTCTTTGTGTAGAATTGTTCTTAAAATAACAATGAAATACATTTTTTTTTTGTCTTCTCCAGTCTATTTTTTCTGTTGATGTTTCTCAGTTAAATAGTTGTTTTGGTCATTGTTTATGTACTGGAAATTAGAATGACCAACATTTGTAGGATGCCCTTTGTGGCACCATGCTGACTATCAAGGACCAAGTGCCAATCATGACACCTAGATCTCTTATCTGGGAATTACATCGATTTGGACTTGTCATTTTTCATGGGTAGTATATTATGATTACACCAGAATCAGGGGTTGATTATCACCTTCTGTTACAGATGTGACCTGATACAAAGAGGACTTTTAAGTGGGTTAGAAAAAAAATTGAAAAACGCTGGTTTTTGGTTTTGAACTTACAAAGTTTTAACTTAAGTCCAACCATCACCTTTTGTTCTAAACCTGTTTGGTTTTAATCTTCATTTGTAACTTACTGAAGCTACTACTTTGTGTGTGGGTTGGCTTATAACTGATACTACTGTTTAGTTGTTTAAACCTGAACCATTTTGTGGTTTTTCACAATGCCTGATCTTTGCTCATCTTTTCACATATATTCCAAACTACTTTAAACATCCTTATCTGGCACTTTTTGCTTAACAGCTTTTAGTCAAAAAAGTTCCTGTCCCATAACTTGGAGAGGGAAAGAGGAAAGTGCTACCTTTAAAATGTCTTTGTTCTTCATATTCTTATCAAAATTTCCAGCTTTTTTTTGGTGTGTGTTTGTGTGTGTGTAAGGAGGTCCAATTCACACACACACACACACACACACACACACACATATATATATGTGTGTATGGATAGAAAGGAAAGCACTAAATTTTACATTGTATGGCTGAGATTTTTAAAAAAATATTTAGAAACAAACAAAAATTTCAACATATCAATGAAGAAAATAAATTTAGAGAATTTGAGTTGTGCTTAACTTACTATCCATTTATGTTTCCAGTCTGTTCCCACCATTTTGCTTATATTCCAGTTATTATAATATGATGATATTATCAGTACAATTCATCTGTACCTTTTGTTTCAGAAGTTATAATGATGGATACAAGTATTGAGTTTTTCCTATTTCTGAGGCATTATTTTCAACTGGGTTTTAAAACCACTGAAACTGATTGCAGAATCCATGAAGTGAAATGAAACAATATCTACCTACCTTGGTTTAATTATTTTAAGGATCTTGTCTTGTTACTTGAAATACAGCTAAGTCAATGACAATCAGTTATGTTACTTTCAAATATTAGGGATTGGTTGGTTGGTTAGTTGTTTTGTTTTATGGTATATCAACCCTTTTCAGGTCATTTAACGCCAAATTAAGTAATTTTGATAGAAGTTTTAAACAATTCAGTTTAGTATAAGTATAGTTATTTGTTTACTCACAGTTTAAATGTCAAAACAGTTAATTTCAAACAATTCCATTTAGCATAATTACACAGTTTTGTTCTCTTTGACTCATAGATAGGACCCTATAAGCTGTAACCACTCTGGGCCAGAGTGGATCAGGGAGCAATGGCAATGAAAGGGTACTCTGCATTTCCTAAAGCTCCAGCTTTACTATCAGATTGTTTAATGTCATATCCAAGACACTCATTGAGGGAGTCTAACTCCTATGCAGAGATGCAGTCAGTGTATTCTGGAGCTCCAGCTGACTGAGCCACAAATATTAGGGAAAGGAGAACCTGACTACCAACACTTATAATCTTTCAGAGCAATTACATAGGCTTAAAAAAACTTGCAGGAAATCTTGTTAAGTTCTTCATAATGTTTCTTATGAGAAATTCTAAAAGACTTGTTTCTTTTTTTTATGTAACTCATGACTTTCTGACTGTTAGCAAATCATATCTTTCAAAAACATTTTTCTCTCTCTCTTACAAAAGCAGATTGATCTTGTTTTACTTTTTCTTTGTTTCTCTGAGAGGTTCACTCTGTATGCTTCAACACAGTGTCACTCTTTTTCTGGTTCTCTTTCAATGAGCATTCATAAACTGTGCTTTGGATGGGTTTTTGATTTACACAATAATTCATGAATATTCATAAGTGAGAGAAACTTAAGGATTTGAACCTGTGCATGCACACAAATCACAGTGCAAATGGTCACTTTAACAAAAAACACATGTTCTTTTTACTTGAGGTAAGTGGAAGGTGATACAAAGTTGATTATAAATGGAAAATAATTTCGATACACCCAAATATTTTTCTTAGTGTTTTTGAACAATCCCTTGTTCAGTATTGGCAACATGAAACATTGATTAGCATTATATAGACAATCAGAAAGTGTTTATTGGCTGAGATTCTGTATTATATAAGTTGCTTAGTGAGGCAAAAGTCAATTTAAAATTGCAAAGCAGATCATTAGTAGAGCATTCAACTATTGATCATTTGGATTGTTCGAAGAAGCCAGTATAATGCTGTTTGTCAATAAAGTTAATAAGAAGTTGACTGGTTGTGTGCAATAACAAAATGAAGCCATCTGCTTATTGTAGTTCATACATAGAGATTGAACTCAATTACTCTCGACTCTAACTGCCATTTGTTTCTTAACAGAGCTTTGCAAAGCTATTAGGTTTCTAACTATAAGAAAAATTACAATTATTACTCACTTTAACTTCTGAAGTAATTTTTATTTAAGACATTGTTCAATGGAAAGTGAATATTCCTTGATGATGATAGTATATTAAAAGATACCTTGATAACATTGTTCTGTCTTGTTGGTGGGGTTTAGAATATACTGACTGTATCCTCTGAAGCGGGGTAAGACACCAACCTCCATCAAAAGGGGTGTTCTGGGTATGATACTAAACTGCATCTGATGGTGTGGTTCCAGTTCTGGAGATTTAGAGAGTGTGGAGTACTCCTTCATGGCTGTTCCTCCCTAGTACACTCTGACCTGAAGTTGTAATAACATATATGGGTCCAATTGATCTGTTTACAAATAATACGTATTCAAATGTAATACTTGATGTCAATTGTATTAAGAATAGTTACTTGAAGCTATGTGTGCCAAGAAATCACTATTCTAAATAGAAATAATTTCTTAAAACTGTATCATTATCTGATAGGCACATCTGAAACCATACTACTGTATGCAAATTATTTGTATTAGATTGGAATACTTCCTATCACGTAACTGTGAGCAAAATCTTAAGAAACTGCACAAAACATATAAATGTACAATAAGTGATTCCCTAAACTTGGCATAGAATAACCCTAGATAAGTTGACATGCTGTAAAAATCAGTCAATCTCCCTGTATCTCAATCTCTGTGAATGCTGATAGGATGTACTGGACCAACTAGTACAATCTGCAGAATTTGCACTATTAAATGAACTGCTGTAAGATTTAAGTGGAAGCCTTTAGAAGTCTTATAGAGACAAGATCTTTTTTGGTGAAAGCTTTTTGGTATGTACATGAAAGACCAACACCTCATTAGGAAGTAGTCATAATGATTTGACTCATTGGTATATAAGGTAAGGTACCATTGTCAAGATAAGTTTTGTGTTGAATAGAGTGACCATGAGATAGAATCACAATTAAGTGATCACAATTAGTCTCATTTTATGTTCAAACATTCACAAAATATCACTTTTGCTCTGAATAAAACATCCTTTACATCTGGGGCTGAAGAATATGGCAACTGCATCCCAGCAATGGGGTAAGAGCCTGCCAGCAAGTGTCTTAGATATAACACTAAACCATCTGATAGTGAGCCTCAAGTCCTGGAGCTTTGGGGAATGTGGATCAAATAAAACTGTTTAATCATTTACTGTACTTGAAACCATTTAAATGTGTGCAAATAAATAATTAATATTAAACTGAATTATTAATGTTAGATAGCAATGCTTGAAACCATTTGTGGAAAATAGAACTTATAGTAGTAGATTGCAATGCTTGAAACCATTTAACTGTGTGCAAATAATAATTCGTAATACACAAAACCATTTAACTGTGTACAAATAAATGATGTCTGGCTCATTAAAAAATGTTACCTACAAACTATTCATTTAAAAATCATATATGTATAAACAGGATTTGCCTTTAAATAACCATCAAGGATTGATATGCCATTAAACCAAATAACCTAACCTATCAGAATAAAACATAAAATACAATCGCTTTTATTGGGTGAATTTGCAGTTATTGGATGTTAATGAATGTAAGTTTCACTTTTTTAATTAGATGTTAAAAGAAAGGTCAAAGGTAGAATAAAGTTTGAGGAAAATTTAATGTAAATTGAGTTTAGTTGAATTGACCTTATAGGGATATAGTATATTGGTCATGATGAAGGGTTTCATTATAGTAGACACAAACTCATCACTCAAAGAAATCAGTTCCATTGAAAATGTCAGTTGTTAATAAAGAAATGGGAAGATATTTGTTATTATCTCAAGTTCAGTAATTGCCTAAGAAATAGACAGAATTCTCTCAGTCACTTTTTTTAAATTTACAAAATGAAGTGTTGTCTTCTCTTCATAGACTATTGATTCAATCATAGCATTGATTATAGCAGAAACTACACACACACATGCTGATGCAGTATATATAAATAGATGATATTTTTGTTCATACATGTGTGTGTGTGATCAAATGCATGAAACCATTGATATACTCTGATGCATAAAAAACACTTAATTCACTTTGAGTTTAATAGTTATTCTTTTTTGTAACCTCAAGAGAAAGTTTTTAGTGTATAGTTTTGAATTTCTTTGACAATATCAATTATTTTAAAAGTATGTGATTGGTTTAAAAGAAAGATTTTATGGAACAAAGATTTTTTTTTAGATTGGAAAAGGGAATATTTTTACTTTTTGCATTAATAGAATCATTTGATTTATGTTCTTTAAGAGGAAAATATTTTTCTACTTACTTATTTTTAAAATTTTCTATTCAAAACAGACCAGTGAATGTTTTTGTAAACTGCATCAAAATGATATTTTTTTATCTTGAATTTCTGAGATTAAACATTTTCATTGTACCATATATTTGAAGAGCTATTGTTTTTGTAATTTTTAACATCAGGTTGATGAATATATCAACTGATTTATTATGTTAATAGCTATTAAAATAAGGAAAAGGTAACAATGCATCAAAATGAAATATTCAAAAAAGATGCATTTTATTTATGATTAATTTATTTTAGGAAATTCAAATTAAATGAGATGTAAAAAAAAATTCTTGAATAAAAAAAATCATCAGTATCTGAACAATGATCTAGATTTTAGAATAGAACTTTTATAAGTAAATAAAAACTTGTATTGATTGGTTGATTTTAATGGCATGTAAACCCATCTGGCTTATTTTATACCTTGTGGTTAGGGAATCACATATGTTTATATTTACATTTTTGTGCAATCTTTTAAGAGCTTTTTTGCACATAATGCTATCAAATATAAATAATTTTTAAATCGATCTAATTGACCTATAGATGATACCTGAACACATACTTCTACTTCAGGTTACAGTGGACTGGGTAGTAATGTCAATGAAGGTGTACTCCACCTTCAAGTGGAGCTTTACCATCAGATGCAGTTTAGAGTCAAACTAAGGGACCCCTTTTTGGTTCTTTTTATATTATTTATTTGAATATTGATAACATTTTTGTATATAAATTGCCTGCTCTTGTGTAAACTTAATGTGAACGATCCTAAACTTTCTTTAACCAGTCTGAAATTTAGAACATATTCTTGCTTATGAATGAAATTAATATAACTAAATTTTTGGTAAACATATCTTGCTTACAAATTGACTTTTGATTTTATCTTTTTTATGAAGTTTTGCTTTTCCAAATTGGGAGACAATGGTTATAGAAAAAAAAAGGATTGAAATGTAATTTTAATTTTTACTTTACTCAATCCTTAAAAGGTAATATATATATATATATATATATATATATATATATATAGGAGAGTGTGAGGGAGATAATTATTGGTCTGCCTAGACTATGTGCTTAGAACATCTACTGATTTAATGAAAGAAAAGGGTTTCAAGCTGGCAAAGGAAAGAAGCAGAAGATACCCATACAAATAATTATGGATGCGGACTACATTGATGACATAGCACTTATGGCAAATACACCCACCCAAGCCAAAATCCTGCTACATAGTCTGGAACATGTGGCTGGTGGCATAGGCCTCCATGTCAATGCAGACAAGACAGAATACATGTACATTAATCAAAGAGGTGACATCTCCACACTAAAGGGTGGACTTTTGAAACTTGTGAACAAATTCACCTACCTAGGAAGCAGTGTCTCATCAACCGAGAAAGACATCAACACACATCTAGAAAAGGCATGGACAGCTATCGATAGGCTATCGATCATATGAAATAAAACCCAGTTTTGTTTCCAAGCAGTGGTTAAGTTAATACTGCTATATGGATGCACTCTATCGATGCTAACTAAACATATGGAGAAAAAGCTTGACGGCAATTACTCCAGAATACTGCGAGCAATATTGAACAAGTCCTGAAGGCAACACCCCACAAAACAGCAGATGTATGGCCACCTAGTACCCATCACAAAAAACTATCCTAGTTAGATGAACCAGACATGCAGGGCACTGCTGGAGAAATAAGGATGAACTCATAAGCCATATACTACTGTGGACCCCTTCACATGGACGGGTGAAGGCAGGAAGACCAGCTAGAACCTATATACAACAGCTCTGTTCTGATACAGGATATAGCCTTGAAGACCTCCTGGGAGCGATGGACAATAGAGACGGGTTGTGAGAGAGGGTCAGGGAAATCTGTGCTGGCAGCACAACATGATGATAATGACTTGCATGAAAGACAACAAAGCTGACAGACTAAAATATATTGGGTGATTGCAAATGTTCAGCACCCTCTTGAGTTTCTTTTAAAGACAGAATGCACAATAAGCAAACTTTATTTGGTTTGATTTTAATGACATGCTAACCTTTCAAGGGTTATTTCATACTGAGAGGTTAGAGAAAAAAATGTAAATATGATTGTACCATGAACTTGTTCATGGTACATTTATATTCACATTTTTTTCGGTAGTTTTTAAAGAGGGTTTTTTGGTGTTTTTTGTACATGGCCCAATTAAATACAAATAATTTTAAACAGATCTATTTGAGCCATAGATAGAACCCTAACAGGTACTACCACTCTGTCAGAGTGGACCTGGAATTAATGCCAATGAAGGGGTACTGCACACTACCCAGATCTCCAAAATTGGAGCCTTACTATTAGATGCAGTTTTATATCAAACCCAGGACACCTTCTTACTCTTCTGCTGGGGATACAGTCTGCCTATTATAAGCCCCACCAACAGGGTTCTTTATTTTGAATAAAAAGGAATGGAAGTACTTGCACACACTGAAGATTTCTAAATTGTAATGTTGTAATTTGAATTTGGAAAACATGATGTTTTTTATAAAGAAAATTTCAAATATTTGAATAGTTGAAGATTTTATTTTATATTTTATCAAGCTTGTGACTTAGATAACACATTCAGCCTAATATGATCAATGATAACAATTTAATATTTTCAAGCAGTAATACTTGAAATCATTTTATCTAAGTTTATTCCTTTTTCATGCACTGTTGGACACTAAACTTCATTTTACATTAACTATTTTGCTATTTCTCAGATTTTACTCAATAGAATAAATTAGATTAAAAAAAATTGGAGTAGTGATTATCAATTTATCATTTATTCCAAGTCAATTGGTCAGTCAAATTCCTTTCAGTTTCTGTTAAGGTAATTTGGCTATATAAATCAATAAACACTTTTCTCTGGCAGATTTTCTTTTTCCAGTCCAAGAAAAGTACCCATGAATTTTTATCAGTCATTACACTATCCCTAGTGTTGAACATTTTAGACTGACAGGGAATGATTCATTCAGAGGTTAAGGGAAAGGGTGTATACAACCTTGTTTTCTTAATGTACTGTTGTTAAAGTAGACTTTTATGTCCTATAGGTGTGTGAAATGACATGGTGCCAGATGTATTTAGGTTTGACAAGTTCTTTTCCTCACTTTTTTCTAGTTATAAAATAAGCTGCCTTTTCTCAGGAAGAAAAAGAGAAAAAAAAAACACACTAAAAGCTTATTAAATCTTACGTTTATATTGCAATCCCTTTAACTGCAAGTACTTTTCTAGGTCATTAAATCAAGCTGAAATGCACATTAAAAAGTTCTCCCAGAAAATCAAATTTTAAAGGTGCGGAAGTGAAAATTTATTTACAATGATTATTTCATGAGAAGTCGCTGAAAAGTTCTCTGCCTAACCAAATAAAAAACAATTTAAAACCATAGATGCTATTTTACATATTCATCCTATAGTTCAACATGATTGGCACATTATTTCTTAAGTTTTTAAAATAAAATGTTTTTGTAAATTGCAGAAAAAAGTGACAATCAATAAAGCAGTGGATTCAGAAACATTTTGTAGACTGGCTCAGAATATTATCACTTCACGATATCTATTGGTGCAATGTCCAACTGTTTCCAGTTTGAATGCTTGTTTAATACTTTTTAGGAGTTGGGAGTATCTCATTTTATATTTCTAGAATGTTACAAGTAGTCGTTATTTCATGAAGGTGAATTTTACATAAATTATTCATGTGAATTCTGTTCATCTTTCGAAGATGAAGTATCATTTATATTAATTATTTTATATATTCATACTGGTTTCAACTTCATTATGTTTTCACTAATATATATTTTATGAAAATTATCTCTAGAATCTATTATTTCATTTAATAAGCTGATATTTAGAAAGCATCAACATTTTTAACATTGATACATGCAAATGATGTTAAGTGATTGAGAACTGCATACTATGAAAATAAGAAAAAATACTTATGACTATAAAATCTTTTAAAAATTCTTTAATACCCGGTGGATACCTATCATCTTTTCCTTGAAATTCCCTCTTTATAGTTTCAATTTGATCTTATCGCAGCCTTTGTATAGAAAGTAAACACTCTTTTGGTTATAAGGGAGATAACTGCAGCTATATATATATATATATATATATATATCTTCTGTCATATTGTAATAAACAGTGGTTTCAAAGGTACTTTTTACTTTTAACATTGATTTACATTCTTATTTGATATTAGTTTATGATGATTAAATGAATTGTCTTATGGCTATTTTATTATGTATATAAATCCTTCTCCTAATTTTTTCATGCCAATCTGTACTTATATTAAATATCTCTTCAGTATCACTGAATTATATACTAGACGTTTCTGATGGAATTGTAGTTTTGGAGAGTGGAATATATTTTTAATTACGATGCTCATTCCTTACAGCTAATTTAAATTTTTATTTTAACTACTTGTTTCTTGATATTTGGACTGTCATTTCATATATCAGTTTTTGAATTGCTTCTAATCTGTGTATGTATTTACCCAACTTGTCTGCTACAGGTAGGATATGACACCAGGTCAATCTTTAAGCAGAGTACAGCTGGCTTGAATTCAAAGTTTTCCTTCTCTAGGACCAGTTGTGAGGTTAAAGAACCCTAAGTGCCCTACAGTGGAAAAAAGATGGATTCATGCCTTTTACAAGAGTATTAATGCAAAGTGAAATGGAAATAGTTTTGAACAGGATTTGATCTCAGATGGCTGATTTCATTTCCTGTGATGATAATCATTATGCTAAATATGCCTCCATGATTTTATATACAGTGTTCTATTACATCAAGATTCAAAATGTATCAGAAATTGTATTATTTTATTACATACTGATATTTCTAAATAAACTGACATATGAGCAATCAGAAAACATGCGATGCACATAATTCAATTTTTGCAAACCATCCCACCCCATCCAATACTAAATTTTATTTAGTCTCATACTAAATTAAAAATTGTATTGTGTCATAATTGGTACTGAATCAATTTTATGTTATTCAAATTCATACTAACTGAAGCTTTGCTGTATAATATTAAATGTTTATTTGATATTAGTTTATCATGGTGAAATGAATTATAGCATTAATAAGAAAATATAAAACATTTCAATTAGATTCAGATATCTAAACCAAAATGAATAGATTAAATTGTCAAATATTCTTAAAGAAGATTCTTTTCATAAAAAAACTAACAAAAACAGCCATAACTTGGATTCAAATTAAAAAATTATGAGAAGTAAGAGTTATTTGTAATTAAGAGAACTGGGTGGTTATTAGAAAGAAAAATAGAATCGACTAAGGCTATTTGTGTTCATTATAATATATTGAGTGCATCATACTACCAGTAAACTTGGTGCCTGGTTGTGTGACTAACAGTAAAGGGTGTATCATGTGAACTCTTGTGGTGGGTGTTAGAAATGGACACACATGAGTATTGAGGAATTTTTGAAAGGGTGGATCACACAATAACTGACAGAGTATAAATTTCAGGGCTTGCAAAACCACTTACCTCCTTACACCATTGGAGGTAAGGTTTGATTTAGCAATTCCTTCATTAACTAAAAAAAACACCACCTAACATCTCCCTGTTTTTGTGACGGATTCCGAGGAAGGTTGAAAGAAAGTAACATAGTGAGTGGTAGTTTTTCTTTGACCATGTCAGATTTTTTCTTGATATAAACTTGTTTTCATCTCATCTTAGTCCCTGCCAATTTTTGAGAGACTTCTCAATGCAACATCATTTCACATGAATTTTCCCTAGATGGGAGGAAAAGTGGATTCAGGGTCGATTGGACTCTCTAGCCATGGTGGTGATCAACCAAGATTGAATTCAAACCATAGAAAAGACAATGAGAAACCTCTCTACCATATTTACCTGGAACAGTCATTGAAATTAGATTTACTGGAGTTTTGAAGAGGTATGATCATTTAAGTCCTAAGAGAATGTCACTTTCCATTTCATTTGTAATCAATCTTAAACTGCTTTACTTTTTATTTGTTTTTTCATACTAGTGTAAGAAAAAAACAAAATAATTATGGCTACATGATACCATTTAAGCATCAACTATGATAAACAAAAGGATAAGAATATTATATATAGTGTATTCTTGAATACTGAATATGGTTACCTGAGCAAAGTAGTCATTAGTATTCATTTGATACACCAAATGTGATGTATTATCATTTAGAGAATTTATAGCAAAAATGTATTAGAAATTCTAATAGCCATTTGCATCCTTATCTACTTGTGTCCATGTCTTGCTATCCTGAAAACCTCTTTATTATTGTTCACTGAGCCATGTTCAACATTGTAATTAGTTAAATGAGACTTTTGGCAAGGCCATGATAGATTTTAAACCCCTTTCCATGAAACGAATGCAATGAATCAGAAACCTTTACTCTCTAATGAACACTGACCAACTTTGCCTATGACTGCTGCTGCTGTTGCTACATCTTTAGCAGCTGGGGATGGGCAAAGCATTAGCTTGGACCCATTGTTCACTTGGCCATTTGGAGGCTGGTTTCACTTCTCTTTATCTTCCTGCCATTAGCACCATTACTTTGCCACTAGCAATCATTATGGAGTGCTCTGCTCTATTACTGTCTATAGTTCCTTGAAAAGGCTTTCACCCTTCTATAGTGAAGACAGATTATATATATATATATATATATATATATATATATATATATATATAAAGAAAATGGATGACAATATTGGTTAATCTAATTCTAGCAACAAAGTCAAATATTTTTTGTTCCCTGACAAAAAAAAAATTCACTCTCTGCCTTTCTGGTTTTTATCCCTCAGTACTGATGCTTTCTTAGAAAAAGAACATATTTGTACTTACATTAGCAGGAGAGGTATGATGTCCACTTTTCTTCTGTGTGTATTTTCCCTCTTAATTAATGGAGTTTTCCTTTTTTTTGTTCTCTTTATTTCTCCTTTTAGTAAATACAAGATGCAAATAACAGATACACTTTTAACAAAACTAGCTATTTATACAAAATTTTTAAGTAATGGATCTCTTGTATCATTTCCATCAAAGATGAAGGAGATAGTACTTTTAATGCACAGGTGAAAGCTTAGCTTTTCTTCTTGAAACACTTAGCTTATATATCTTATATTTCTGTATAGAATATTTCAGAAAAAAATTTGATGTAATGAGTGGGAAATAAGAAAATATATACAGGGTATTTAAAAAAACTCGATATTTTATAATCTAATAATTTGACCAATTCTCATTCAAAAGATCACAAATTTTAACAACATGTGAAGAAACAACTAAAAATTCTCTCTTTAATGATATATTGCCATTCACTGACAAAATGGCTTTTAATCTTAAATACAAAAAAATTGAGTTTCTGCATATGCTGTTATGATTTGAGATCATTTGAATGAGATTGGTCAAATTATTGGATTATGAAACATCAATGTTTCTGAAACACTGAACTTTTCAAATGTTTCCCAGCACCCTGTTTATATAATTTCTAGTATATCCTTTTAGTGTTTAAACTTTATTTAAACTCTGAGAGAAATGGGCCACTTAGAATTTTTGTTACATGCAGTTATTTTGGAATTATCTAATTATTTTAGCATGGAGAACTCAGATATATTTTCAATGTCTATTTTTACCTCTTAGACTTTCTGTGGCATGAAATACATGAAATTTAGAATATTGGAAATAGCATAGGATTCAGTGTATTTCATTTTTTTAATCATAGTATTTCTTCATTTTGACAACTTTTATAATAGTGAAATATATTTGTATACAGTTTCATTGGAAAAATATAAAAAGAAAGGTTGATGAATGGGATATTTTTCTCTTAAGCCATAGTAATCTAAAATTTCCTATAAGTTTTTTGAAATTATTTATGAATATGGTATATACAAGGCAGAGCTAAAAATTCTCAGTTTGAATTAAAAAGGAATAGCTGTTTCTAAAAGATTTTACTGAATTCTTTCGAAGGGTTAAAACAAACTTGATTAATTAGTTGCCAAGTTAGTTGAACTGTTGAATAATGTACATTTCTTAAATCTTTGTAATTCTATTCTTGTTCAGGCAAAAAATGTTTCAGTAATCCCTTGTATAAATCACTGAAAGTGCATTTTTATAAGAAATTGCTGAAAATGTTCCCAAAACATTGCCCCCACCCCAAAAAAAAATTAATAAATAAAAAGAAACAGACAACTAATGTAGGTATGTAATTGTCTTCTATTTCTCTTGTATTAAATCCTGAAAGATAAATAGTTTGAGATTGTCAATTTTTTCCAAAACAAAAGCAGTAGTGTGAATACGTGGTTAACTATTCTAGAGAAGATCCCTTTGAACAGAAGTGAGAGGTAACTTAAATTTGTATATAATTAGATATTCAGTCTGAAGAAACTCTGTTCACAGTTTATTTGATTTTTACAATATAACACGATTAAAAGAAGTGAATAGAATCTATTTGTTTGATGAACAAAAATTTCTCATGAATAAGGATATGTTTTGAATCACTATAAAAAAATTGATAGATTTATATTTAGTAAGATAACTTGTGGTAGTAAAGTCAAATGTATTTTGAGGCAGTCTACTCAGGTTGGAAGTGCTGTATATACTATTGGTACAAACAAGTGTATTGATATAAAGCAAACTGAAATATTGTACTTCAGTCACAAAGCATTAAAACTTTTTATACTCTAATGTATTCTTCTTTTATAAAGATTTTTTATTCAGAAAAAAGATGAGAATATTATGATAATTTCTGCAATTCTATTGAACAAATTCTTCTTTACTTGTTGAATCTAAGATTATTTTACCCAATGCTCTTTTATACAATTAAACAAGATATAAGTTTCAGAAAAACATGAAGGTAAAACCTTATAAACAAAGATATAATATTATGTGTGAATAGCTTGGTGGTTGTTTATTGAATATAGGACTAAATGATTAATAATACGATTGGAGTGCCTCATGGTATGGAAGATATTCAGTTGAGTCGTCAATCTCCAAGGATCAATATTTACATTCGTGTATTGTGATATACTAACACAAAGCAAAACTGAAGTAAAGACAAACTTAATTACCTATACAAGAATCACTTTATATTTTATATGCACAATATACATACAGGTGACATTGTAAGGAAAGAATGTACAAACATGTCCCATAGTAGGTTTATACATATATTGTTCCAGTATATAGAAGGGGTATAAAATGGAAAAAAACCTTTTTTGACAAGAGCAGATAATATAGTCATGTGGCTGTACTGGCAGGGTTACCAAAAACATCCCTACTGTTCAAAGAACAGAAACAAAAGAAGTTAAGAAAGGGTTTCTGGAACTGTCATGTAACACCATACAGGGTCCTGAATAGACACACTAATTTTCTAAGGAATGATTACTTATTGTATTACTACTGTAGACTTTTTAGTATTTTGACTATTGTTTTATAAATGTTTTTAATTGATAAATGGACATTTCTTATTAAACAGTTTTAAGGTATACTGTATTTTCTAAGTTATAGTATTCTGCAATCTTGTTCTAATTTCATAGGTATTTTTGAGAATCAGGTGATTGTAAATTTCCATTTGTTTTAGAAAAAGTTAACAATCAAGAGATTTAAAAAACAAATTTGCACAGTAATGACATTTTTTAATGAACTGTGGTGATTAGTATGATTTTAAGATCATATTTTTATAGCACTTTGCAATAAATAAATATCCAGAAAGAAACAAGAGCCTATCTCCCAATTGTGTTTTGGTCACACAAGACTTATGCACTTCTTTATACTCAAACAAGAACAATTACTACAGTGTATAGCGCATGTCAAACACCTTAATCTGTTAAATGTTTTCTCATTGAATGAGAGGCTTTAGCTCTCATGAGACATTTCTTCAACACAAATAATATGATGGACCTAATTGGAAATGTCAGTATGGATGACATTTTGTCCTTCTTGAGAGAAAATTATATCAAAAATTATAAATGTAAACAAGATCAATACCATAAAAAGTAATTGTTTGAAAACAATCCCAGAGGATTTTGAAATATTGTCATGAAAAAATTATTAAGAAATGACAAACAGAAAAAAATGTAAATATAAATGCACAATGTGCGTGATTTCCTAACTTTTGGTATTGGCTTGCCTTTAAAACCAATGAATAAATAAATCCTCCCACTATGATACCCTTGGTAATTACCTTCATCATATTTTTTCCTCTAAAGTAATTATGTACTAAGTTGGTAAAAATGACTTTCTTCTTTGTTTTTATAATTTTTTTTTTACATTGTCTACACATACCAACATACCACTGGTGACTTCCGATGTGTGAAAACACAAATACAATGTTCAAAACATGATTTGATCAACTATAGAAATGGAATCTCCAACACTGTGCCCATATTATTCAAAAATGGCAATATCCAGCTACTAACAACATTGTAATGCAGTCTTCCACCTAGAAAAATGGTGAGAGAAGACTTCAAGAATACAACATTTTATTAAATGGACATGTTTATTTCTCATACCCACCATTATACATACCTCCATTGAGCTGTCAGAAAAGAATTAGAGTAGAAATAAGTTAATTTTTTAATTTTGAAAAGTGGTTTTGACTTTTGCATGAAAGATTGATCAATCATTTCATAAAATAGGTTTAATATACTAGTTTATATTTGTTATATGTTACTTAAAAATTGACAGAATTTGTGACATCACCGCAGCTATAAGAAAATCATTCTCATCAAAATTTTGTGCAAAATGCTGACCAGAAACGCAAATTAGGTTGGTTTATATGAATGTCACAAGACAACCTGACTCAATCACATATTTACTAATCAATCAAAAAGCAAGATTTCAAATATTTATGAGAAATGAAAATTTAATTTCTGAGGAATACTGATTCATGTATATTGAATTTGAGGAACTCATCAAACTCTGACCAGTCACCACTAGGCCACGAGAATTAGTCAGCAAACTTCAGGCCATTAAAAATCGCAGGACACCATCCATCTTATTGTACCAGGATTTTTAAAAGCTTCTTCTCTTGCCAGTAATCAGAACATTCACTCAAAAAAAAAGTCTTGTAATTTCAGTACAATAAAGTCAGTAAATATTGTTAAACACTAGAATTGTTCTGGTTTGTATAAAAAATGTTCTTTTTCTTGGTAGACTTGGTGACCAACTTTATGTAGTGACCTATTCATCACCATCTAGAACAAGAAACAGCAATTCATTTCAGATATTTCTTCTGTTTCTTTTTCTCTTGTTCATGATACTATGAAAAACGTAAGTTCAAATCAAATGAAGTACTAATTTACAACAATGGTCCTGCTAGAAATTTGACAAAAAAATGTAAAAGATTACAGTGAAGGATTCTAAGTGTCATTTCATTGTTATTTCCATTACAATCAAAACTTGAATAATGTAGAAAACAAGATTTAGCATGAATGTAGACTGCAGAAAACTATAATTCATTTGCAAATTGAATGGGAAATTGCCTAATTTTTAAAGAGTATTTGAAGTGTAGTGGTCTAAAAATAAATCTTGCTGTGATATGTCATTTATGCTAGGATATATATATATATATATATATATATATATATATATATATATATATATATATATATAATTATGATTACAATTTAATGTTTAAAGTGATTTCAATCCATAAAATCTTTACTGTGCTCACTGCATGAAAATGCAGTGCAATATAACAAGATAAGTATAAAATAAGATAATAATAAAACAGGATAAAATCTCACAACTCACATTGTCAGTCCTCAGGTGAGCTTGTATTCAACATATGTTGTAAGGATCAACAACATGAAAATTTTTATCCTGTTTAATTATTATCTATTTTATTCTTGAAATATATATATATACTCACACATGAAGAGAATCTTTGAAAGACAATATATTAATTCCAATTGAAGAATTGTTTCTCAATTGAAACTGAAGAGTCATAATACTTTTAATGGCCAGGCAAGGAACTTTTCACTTGTTTAATACATTATATTTCCTCTATAGTGTTTTTCTTATTTTTGTTGATGGATTTTTTTTCCAATAGTTTTGTATTACTATGCTTATTTTTATGAATTTTTTGTTTTTACTTTTTGTATTTTGAATCATTGCACTACTTCTGTGCTCACTTGTGAATTATTTCAATTTACTAACTGAGCCTGGATTGCCAATATATGATAATATCTCTTAACTTGAAGAATTTAAACTTTTCAATCTGATTTTAACTCAATAGATCAAGAAAATGGAAGTATATAGATCTTCTCTCTTGAGAACAATATTACTTATATTTGATTATCAGTGTGCCACTTAAAATAAATAGCTGATAGATTTTTCTTCCCTTGACATGTCCAATTTTTTTCATATCTCTATTTAATGGATAGATTGGGACTACTTCTCTACTCATAACTTTCCATAGTAGTAGTAGTAGTAAGGATAATAATAATAATAATTACTTTGTGAAAATTTTTATAAATGTTTTTTTCTGAAAGTTGCTATTCATGAATTTAGCCTCTTTTTCTTTACTAAAAACTAACTTGAAGAATAGAAAAAAGTAACAATTGGACAGTATTGTAGACATCAGTGGAAAAATACAAAAATCAATATATTTTGACCAGATTTGAATAATATACGAAAATGGTATTTTCTAAAACATTAAGTTCTTTTGAAAAAAGACAGTGTAGAGAAGAATTAGCTGCAAATCTAAATGATAAAATTGTTTTAGATAAATTCTGAACGGCCTGTGGCTCAGTGATTTTTAGCCAGTATAATTATATATACTTTGGAATATATAAGAGTCCTTAAACTTGAAGCATTTACTGTTAAAATATCACACTAAAAATTTCCTAGTATTTCAATCTACTTTACCGATCAACAAATCTTTCTTTAAACAGCAGCAACTTATATGCATCCTTCACTAGTTTTTATTCACTGTCAAGTGAATTCCTGTTCATAAATTAACTGATTGATTTTGAATGACTTCTCAACCAATGTAGGGTTATTTTATACCAAGAGATTAGCAAATCATATAAATCGTATGTTTTTTGTGCCATTGTTTCTTACCAGTTTTTTGCATACAGTTGTATGATTTCAAGTATTCCTATGTAAGACTAACATTTTATACACAATTATATGGTTTCAAGTAACTATGTCTTTTCAATAACAATTTGTTTTTTGAAAGTTATGTGGTTTCAAGTAACTAATAATAATAATCCTTCGTAAACAATTATAGCTTCAAGTAAATTTTCTTGATACAAATAGTTTATACACAGTTATATAGTATCAAGTATTCATATTTGATGCAAATAATTTTTAAACAAATCTATTTGATCCATAAGTGAGACCCCAACTAGTTTTAACACTCTGGATCAGTGGACCTGGGAGTAATGGTAATGAAAGGATACTACACACTTCCCAGAGCACTAAAACTTGAGAGTTACTATTAGATGCAGTTTAGTACTATACCCACAACACCCTTTTTTGAGTGGAGTCTTACCTCTAAGCATAGGATATAGTCAGTGTATTCTAAGCCCTATCAACAGGGGGGTCTATTTATAGAATTATAATTATTTGTAAATATCACTGAAGTTAGTTATTATTATGAAAGTACTCTTAGTGTTATGTCACAGAGGGAGGAGAATGTAGAGATTAAGGATTCTTCTCTACTTATTACCATTATTTTATTAAGATGACTCAAATGATTCTGTAATTAGTAGTTAATATACTAGATTTATCTTCTTTAGACACATTTTTTTGTTTATACTTAGATTTTACAGAAATCACTGGCTCAGTTAGCCTGTAACTTGCATTAATCTCCAAGTTATACCACTCTGTCAGTCGGGCTTAGAATATGCTGGCTGTATGCCCTACTGATTAGATAGCCACCCGAGAAAAGGATCTCTTAGGTATGACGCTAAACCGTATCTGGTGAGATCAGGAGCATGTGGAGTCACTCCTTCATTGCCATTACTAACAGGTTCCCTTTAGCCCTGATTAACAGTACCTGTTAAGGTTGCATCTATGGGTTGAATAGATCTGTGTGCAAATCATTTATCTTAGACAGGAATACTAGATATCATGTAACCATGAGCATAAAACTTAAGAACTTATAAAAAAATACTGTAAATATAAATGTGTATGCAATTCTCTAACTTGGGTATAAAATAACCCCAGACTCTTGACACACCATTAAAATCAGTTAATCACCCAATACAAGTTAGAGAAATTTAATTGTATTGTCTTTACAAAAAAATGTGTTATGTTTTATTTTTGATATGTTATTTTAAACAGATTTCATTTTTGTTCTTCAGCTCTGATTTGAAGCCATTTACTTCTATTGTTTATTTGATCTCACTTACTATTTTCTTTTCTTCATAAAGTCATTTTTTGTGTTGCATTAAAAGTATTGTTTCATTTCATGTTTATCTTAATTGTAAATTGAATCTATTATTAGCCTGGATTCTTATTTTCAGGTTTAATTGGCTATTTCTTTGTTGGATTTTGAATCAAAACTAGTTATGCAAAATCAGTAAACTGAAGTATCTGTTATTATTTTTGCTTTTCATCATTCTGTATCGTTTTGAGGTAAAAATTGCTCCATAGGAAAAGGTGTGTGTGAGTGTATATATGTATGTGCATAGATAATAATAAATATAATCAAATTCCTCACTATTACTTATTTATATAAACATTAAAACTTCAACCTCAATGTTCTACTTTCTTTTCATTCTTTCTGAAAGAAGTATTGATTTCTTGGGAAAGGTCTCCTGTTTAGCTATTCATTTTCTTACAGTTTAACTTTCTGGCTACTCAACAAACATATGGGAGAGTGCTGAAAAGTTTTAGCCTCAAACAAGAAAGGAATAAGTTAGAGCAGGTCTTTTCAAAGTTGTTAATATAGACCCCTGGAGGGTGAATAACATTTTGGCAGAATAAATAAAAGCCTGGTGGTTCACAGGGGAAGGGTAAATTTATGAGTTTGAATTTATAAACCCCTTTATGACAGGAGAACAAAAATCGCTGGATCATGTAGACTAGTTACCAGATATTTAGCAGAATGTCCAATTAGTTTTGATGGCTGCTGATGATGTGTCATTTATATACAACCAATCCAAAACATACTGGTCATTCAAATGATTTGGCTGTGACTGAAAAATCTGGATCTTTTTGGTATTATTAATGATGCTTATAATCATATTTTTCATAAAAGAAAATGATTACGATATCTTAAATTATTTTATAAAAATACTGAAAAATATAATTCAAGAATTAAAGGTGGTTTGGTATTTATAGTGTGATTTTCTCCTGAGAAGCCCTGAGCTAGAGTAATAAACTGTTTACTTATTCATTCCTCAGCCCTACAATTTTGAGACATTGATTCTCAGATTTCTTTAGCTCTTCAAAAACAATCAGTTTAAAAAAATAGTTATTCCAATCTTGGTTGGGCCAAGGAATTTTCAGCACCTGCTTGTATACTACTTTGTTCCTTGGTATTTGTTTATTAGTTGCACACTTACTGTGATATTAGTATAAGTTTGTAGAAACGAGGGACGCACGAGATAGGTTCTTACTTGTATATTTACTAAGCAACGAATGATATGATACAGGATTAATGCAAGGGAGGCAACTCTTATACGTTAGAGAGCTCTACCTTGTCACATCTCTCTTGTCAAATAAAGCTTGTTCTTTTTCATTTTATTTTTATTTATTTATATATAATGAAGTCCTTATATTTTGCTGGGGAGTTTCTTGTTCTCACAGGCCGGTTTGTTGGTGTTGGTGGTTGCTCTTGTATTTTGTCGGGTTGTGTCTGCTATTGTATGGGCTGGGGGTGTTGTGTTATTGTATTGGTGTTATCTATTTCTGTGGGGTCATTGCTCTGTGGGGATGGTGATGTTGGCTCATCCCAACTAGTCCTCTGGGCTGGTAGATTGAAGGTTACTCTTTTTAGTGGACTACATATCTCTTGTAAGTGTCTTCTGTTGTGTCTGAAGAGTTTTCCATCGCTGTGCATTTTGACGATGTAGCTACGCGGTTCAGTACATTTGTCTACCACCGTTGCTGTCTGCCACGTGTCGTTTCCTGAAGGACAGACACTTTGCTACCTATCATCAATTCGGGAAGGTCTTTTGCATTTCTGTTGAAATATTGTTGTTGCTTCCTACTTTTGGTGCTCATCCGTTCACGGATTTGGTTGTCTCTTACTGTGTTTTTATCCAACGAGATTGGGATCATTGTTCTTATTTTCCTGTTGTACAGGATCTCAGCTAGTGATGGCAAGTGATTATCAAGCGGAGTTGTTCTTAGGCATAGGAGAGCCATTTGGTAATCCATTTTTGACTGTTTCGCCTTTTTTAATGTGTTTTTTATTGTTTGGACCATTCGTTCAATGAATCCATTTGACTGTGGGTACCTCGGGCTTGATGTGATATGCGTGAATTCACATTCTATCGCGAAATTATGGAACTCGTTTGATACGAAGTACTTGGCATTATCTGTATATAGACACTTTGGTATACCATGTACAGCGAAGATTGCTTTCAAGTATCCGATACAGCTTGCACTCGTGACACTCTTCATTGTCTTTATGAACGGCATTTTGCTGTATTGATCAGCAACGAGTAAAATTTGTTGGCCATTATATTCAAAGATGTCGTCTGCAATATTCTGAAATGCCTGGTTGAGCGTTCTTTAATGATCATAGTCTCTTTAGTATTCTTTCTTTGGTGTTCCCTGCATATTTCACATGACCTTACCATCATTTCTATGTCTTTGTTTATTCCTCTCCAATAAACACTATTTCTTGCTTTTAGCTGACATTTTTCTATCCCTTGGTGTGCATCATGAATTCTTTTAAGGACTGTGTTTTGCATACTTTTTGGTATGACTATACATTCACCGTTAGTCACTAATCCATTTTGTACAGATAAACAATCTTTCATTGACCAGTAATTTCTTATAAGTTTAGGTGTATCCTTTACATCCTCTGGCCATCCATTTACTATTACTTGTTTTAGTATCTTCAATTCTTCATCTTCTTCTGTAGCTTCTTATAGTTCTATTTGTTTCTGTACTGTTATGTCAACAGTATGTATTGTTAGGTCAAGTTCAATTTCTTCACCTTGTGTTGGCTGTGTTCTCGACAAATAATCTGGTATTCTCATCTCTTTACCAGGTTTGTATAAGATCTGAGCATCATATGGTTGTAGTCTTAATAGCATTCTTTGCAGTTTTGGGGGTGCTTGTGCAATGTTTTTATTTTGTATGTTTTCTAGTGGTTTGTGATCTGATTCTATTTGGAATTCTTTTCCGTATACATATGTATGAAATCTTTCACAACCAAATACCACTGCTAGTAGCTCTCTTTCAATATTTGCATATCGTGATTCAGTGTCAGTCAATCTTTTATTCGCGAATGCAACAATTTTGTTATCATTGATTAACGTTGCACCTAGTCCTGACATGCTTGCATCTACCTGAATCATTGTTTTTGCATTTGGCTTGAAGTAGGCTAGACATATATTTTCATGGATATGGTCTTTCAAATTTTGGAAAGCTATATTTACAGTTTCGTTCCATTGGTATTCAGTGTCCTTCTTGAGTAATGACCTCAGTGGGGCTGTTTTGGAACTGAGTTTTGGTGTGAAAGGGCTTAGGTATTGGATCATACCTAAGAAATGTTGTAGTTCTTATCAGTTGGCGGGTATTGGCTTTGATTTAATTTTGTCACATTTTTCTGGGTCTGGGTGTGAACCATTTTCATCCCAAATAAGACCATAGAATTTTATCTGTTTTTGTCTTATTTTGCATTTTTCTTTATTAAAAACAAGTCCATACTTTCGGGCTGTATCCATTGTCTTTCTAAATCTTCTATCATGCTCTTCAATTGTTTTGCTGTATATGCAGACATCATCAGATATTCCGATGGCTCCGTCACAATCTTCCAGGATTTGATCCATTTTTTGTTGGTATATGTCCTGTGACATCTTTAGACCAAACGGACATCTTAAATATCTGTATCTACCAAACGGAGTATTAAAACATGTGAGCAGACTCGATTCTTCATGTAGATGTATAGCCCAGTATCCATGTTTTGCATCTAGTTTTGTGAAATGTTTAGCACCTGCCAGTTTATGGGAAATTTCTTCCAGAGTTGGGGTTTTGTGGTGTGTTCTTTTGATGCATTTGTTCAGTGGTTTTGGGTCTAAGCATATTCGTAATGCACCATTTTTTTTCCTGCTACATGCAATTGCATTCATCCAGTCTGTTGGTTCATTTACCTTCTTTATCACACCTATGTCTTCCATTTTTTCAAGTTCTCTCTTTAATTCTTCTCTTATGTGAACAGGGTATTTTCTTGGAGGTTGGATGACTGGTGTTGTATTATCAATAATGTGTATTTTTTGTTTCCCTGGGAAGCTTCGAATACCTTGAAATCTGTCTGGGTATTCATTTGCCAGGTCTTCTATATTTTTTATTTCTCTTTTTGTATCAACTGTTGTTATACTACAATTGATCTGCACCAATCCCAGCTGTATGGATGGTCTTAAACCCAATATTGCTGTGTCATCTTCACATATAAAGAATTTTGCCATTATAGTCGGTGAATTTTTGTGTTTAATTTTCAGTATTATGGAACCATATTGTTCTATTTTGGCACCGTTTACTGCCCATAGAGTGGTTATCTCCCTTTTTACATTGGTCAGTATTTCTATGCTGCCATAGTTGTTTTGGGGGTACATTTTTTTATAAATCCTGTACGGTATTATATTTCCGTTTGCCCCAGTGTCCACTTTCATTTTTATTTTATATTCTCTTTTTTCTGCATCTTCGCAGTCTATATTGGCGAATATCTTTTCTCTGTTGTCACCATTCTCTTTATTTATGGTCTATAGGCATAAATCACCCTCTTTGTATTCATTTTCTACTTTATAAGTGGCATCCACATTTCTCCTAGCAATATTCTGCTTTCTGTGTCTGTTGTGTGGGCTTTGACTTCTGTTTCTATGTCTCATTTTATTTGGACTGTATTTGCTATTTTGTCGCGTATACATTTTTGTGAGGCAGTAGTTTTCAAAATGATGTAGTCCACGGCATCTTTTACATTCTTTGTTGAAGGCATAGCAGTCTTCTTTTCTTTTACTGTGATTTCTTCCACATTTTGTGCACGGTTTGGTCCTTCTCATTTCTATCTTGTGGTATACTCCCGCTTTCATTTCGCTTGCGTCCTTATAGCGCGTATTATTTTTGGTTGTAGCTTCATATGCTTTTATGTTTTCGATAGCTATCTCTAGTGTGAGGTTAGGTTTGCTTATTAAATTTCTCTTTTCATCTGAACATTTTAGTCCTTTTATAATTTGTTCTAGGAGTCTTTTGTCATTGTTAGTACCGAACTCACATCTATCTGCTTTCGTTTGCAGTCTAAGTATTAATCAATTGTTTCATCATTCTGTTCGAATGAAGGGAACTCCAAACGTTCAACCCATTTATTTGGTTTATGAATCATTTGTGTTTCAAAAACTTTGAATAAATTTTTTGAGTTTTCTTTTTTGCTCGGTTGTGAGTTGAGCATTTTTAATAACTTTGTGATCCTTTAGTCCCGTGCTTATTAATATGTAGTTATGTTTCAATTTTTCCTCCACATTATGAATTATGAAGTAGGATGACATAAAGTCAACCCATTCGCTGAAGGCTTCATGTTTGTTTTCATTCGTCCAGTCTAACATTGGTAATGAAATATTTGAAGTCGCCATTTTTTTTTTTTTCTTTTTTTTAAATAAAAATTTATCGTGGTGTACTCACTTTTTTAATAGATTTATATCCAATATTCCTTCTTCTTGAGGTTGTTGTCTTGTGTTTTTTTTTTCTATTTTTTTTTTTTTTTTACCGCTGCCACCATGTGATATTAGAATAAGTTTGTAGAAACAAGGGACGCACGAGATAGGTTCTTACTTGTATATTTATTAAGCAATGAATGATATGATACAGGATTAATGTAAGGGAGGCAACTCTTATACGTTAGAGAGCTCTACCTTGTCACACTTACCCAAGAGTATATTTTAGATTTGTGTTAATTAAAATAGTTGTTTTTAAGATGATTTTGATGGTTGTAAGTTGCCTGTTATGAGATGAAAACAAATTGATGTATTTTTATTTTATTTTGATGTTATTATTTGAAATTAATGAAAAGAAACATTATTATTTAACAGCTACAAACAATAAGATTAAAAAAAGATTACATTGATCATTTGTATTTGTTTTGTATATGAATCATAGATAAATGATATTCCTATAAGAGTTTAATGAGTTGGATGATTATTTCTGTGGAATTTCTTTTAGACTCATAATATTGCTTTCATGGAATAGGTGTATCCATTTATGTATTTACCCAACCTCTCCATTATGGGCAGGATGTGACATAATGTCAGTTTCTAACTGGGGTTCATCTGGTTTGAACTAAGTTTTCCTTCTCTCAGACTGGTTGCCTTACCAAAGCTAAAGAGCATATATCACGCTACTATTTACTTATAGTTTGGCGGGAGAAGAAAAGGATTCATGACTTTCTCAGTGGTGTTTCTATGAATATAAAAAACTTCATCCAGAATTTTGAACTTAGGTTGCTGATTTCCTTTTAAGTTAACTGCTGTGTAAAGTGTGTTTCTGAGTGTATCCATAGATATGAATTAGACTTGTAGAGGGTATGCCTTTTCTAAGTGTTGTTGGATAAAAAGAGTACTTGACAGTTGTCGGTTTTGGTATTATCACAAAAATTTAGGAATCTCTTTTTCCCTATATAATGCCTTTTACGTAGAATATACACACAAATATTATTAGTTGTCAGTACATTACCATTATACTCCCTCAAATAGCATAAATATTAATCCCCTAATCTAATTTTTATTTACAATCACATTAATAAGAAAGAAGATGGAGTTAGTATTGGGATTAACCAATAATCCAAAAATATAAAGTAATCAATTTTATAATTGTAAAGCTTATGAAACTCACATGATTTAGATAATTTTAATAATGATTAACTCATTCTAAGTTATATTATGATATAGTGGAGCTTACTGTAACAATAAAACTAGAATGAATAACAATATCAGTTATTTATGATAAGTGATCACATCCTGGTATTTCGTTGAATCATCTAAGGAGTACCAAGAAAAAATCTCAAGGCAACGTTATTGATCATAAATTTGATTCCATACAGAAAGGAAAGATGGTACAAATACTTCTTGCATATGGTCTCCCCAAAGAGACTGTTACAGCTATAATGATGGTTTACAAAAGCACATAAACAATAGTTTGCTCACCTGATGAAGACACCGACTTCAACATTGTTGGTGAAGTTTTGCAAAGAGATACATTAACATCATATTTGTTTATAATCTGATTGGGCTATGTACTTTGAATGTTGATAGATCTAATAAAATAAAATGGGTTTACATTAAAAAAAAAAAAAGGAAGGAGCCTATATTATCCTGCAGAAAATATAACAGATGCAGACTAGCGCTTCTCGCAAATACACCTGCTCAAGCCAAATTCCTACTGCAGGAGGCATTGGCCTCTATGTAAATGCAAATAAAACAGAGTTCATGTGTTTTAAACAAGAAGGAGCCATCTTCACTCAAAGTGCCAAGTTTCTAAAATTAGTAGACAAGTTCACATACCTAGACAGATATCTCATCTATTGAAAGTCAATATATGCCTAGTGAAGGCATGGACTGCTATCAAAAACCATCCAATAAGAAGAACTAGTCATGTAGGTCACCGCTGGAGAAGCAAGAACAAACTCATAGGTCATATTCTTTGATGGATCCCTTCATATAGATGTGCCAGTGTTGGCTAACCAGCAAGAACTTAGATTAGCTCTATGTGGGCATTGGATGCAGTTTGGAAGACCTGTCAGGTGCAATGGATGATATGTACAGATGGAAAGAGAAAGTCAGGTAAATCTGTGCTGTCAGCTCAACTTGATGATTGTAAGTGACAATTGAATGAAAATTCATATCTTATTACTAATAAAGATAATCATATGAGATTATTTGGGGATTGTTGGTGATTTTTATTGATCTATATTCATAGTGTATAAATAGAAGGGAAGCTGTATTGGACTGATTTTGTTTTGGGGATAACATTGAAAGAATTTACCTTTGTTGATGTTTTTGCACTTCTTCAGTTATCTCTAATAAGCAAGTCATCTTTTGTAAATAATAGCTCAACTATTTTGTTGTCCTTAAAACAAAACTCAACTTTAACTTTTTGGTCATCTTAGAAAGTATTTCTTTGAAGTAACAAATCTGTGCTACTACTGAAGGAAAAGATGCTTCAAGGAGAAATGTTGAATGAGCTAGTGACAGTTTATGAATCATAACAAGGTTGAATTCCTCATCATGTTATTGTTCAACACAATGTTCGCCAGCCAGACAGTGACCTTGAATGGCCTACAGACTCTTTTATTTTTTAGCCACAATGAAGAGTTTATGAATCATAACAAGATTTGACTTAAGTCTTTAAATTACTGCAGAGCTAAAAAAAGGTGTTTGGATTCTGATTAGCTTTCGATTGTGGTTTTTATCTGTTCCCAATGCTTTTAACAATTTTTGTTTTTACAGAAAATCTCTGGTAGTAAATAACTTAGGCTAATTTTCTATTACCAAAAGAAACAGAAATGGCTTCACTTTTAATTATTTGCCTCTGTTCAGCAATCTGATCTCATTTAAAAGGAAGCAGCTTCAAAGTATTTTACTTTCAGATTGGGGGAGGAAAAGAAGTTCTCCAATATTATCAAGTTGAGAAGAGCTTGCGGCAGTAGATAAACAAAGAAATAACTACAGAAAAGCTGAGAATTTAACCCAATGAAATTCCATGCAATTATTATTTCTTTACTCAGCTTCTCAACATAGGGCTCTGCTTAAAAATAATCTTTTATTTGGGTAAGTCAAAAGTTTAGTAATATTTTGGTATGTGCTAGTTTGTGGTATGTATATCATGTGACAAAACAATTCCAGTTGTAGAAGTTTCCCAATGTTATCAATAGTATCGTGGAAGTTGGTTTGCTGACACATTTTGCATTGCTGCACTCTGTATCTTACTTGAAAACTGTACAGATAAACATGCTATATAGTCTTATTCAGGAACTTATTCTTTATAAGTTCAAACTAGGCCATAACACTACACAAGCAACCAAAAACATTTGTTGTGAAAAAGACGAAGTCAGTAATCAGATAGTTTAGGAAATTTCACTCAGGTTGCAAGAATCTCAAAGAACAGATAAAGTCAGGAAGGCCTAAAATTATGGATTCTGATATCATGCTCTGAACTATTATGGCAAATCTGGCAGGTAGCCCTTGAAAAGCTTCAAGAAAGCTTGCCATCTCACAGTCTAGAGTGGATTTGTCTTTTTTATGGCAAAAAGATCTGAGTCTGCCAGATTTTGCCTCAAATAACCAAAATATTGCAAAACTTTTGATTCGCCCTGGTATTTAAGTTATTTTGTCATAAAACCTGTCATTTGAATTGAATAAAAAAGTTTTCAATGAGAATTTTTCATCTATAGTCTTTTAACTACAATATCTAAAATGAGAAGGAAATACTCGGATATCAGTCTTAAGTGTTTTAATTGGGAAATAAAGGGAAATGCCTCCCGCTGTCTTTGAACAGAAGCTCAATAAAGAGGAAGTAATTCACATTTGATAGCAGAAAAATCAGGAAAAAAATTATTTCTCCAGCATTGTAACAAAAGTGCCATCATGACATGAATTGGATGGCTAAAGTTTTCAGTCATGCATTTAATATTGCTATAGAAAAGTTCCAGCCTGTTGTATAAAACAAAAGAATACTTTTTGGTAAATGAGAACTTGTAATATAAAGAAAATACTTTAAGAATAACATGTACAATAAAATCACATGGATTTATCTTTGGATAGTTGTAAACAAAGGCTTCCATGGAAAATTTAGACTGTAATTCAAATAAGAAAACATTTTTTTAAGTTAAAATGTGATATGCATAGTGTTTTCTAATGAAGACAACCAATTTTATCATTTTAAAGAGAAATACTTTGTCTGGCAGGCTTTAGAGGATTGTCCAATAACAATAGCCATAACTTTAACTGGATTTTAAGAATGATGGTAAAGCAGACATAATTAGGAAACACTTTTAGCCGTTGTGTCTGTATCATTTCTTATTTCTGTAACCAACTCTTTTCAAATTGGTAAAAATGTTCAGACTTTGTGGAATTTAATATGATATTAACGCATTGTAGCTACCTTCATCTGTATGTTGCTGATTCCTTTCACTTCACAGCTATCAATTTTGTTGTTACTAATTAATCTATGGATACTCTCTGAAATCTGTTTGGTATTATTATTATTTGCTTGAGTTCCATGGGAGCATGGAAATGTGCATGAATTTCTTTTTTCATTTTGGCTCCTGGAAAAAATGTCATATCAATTTTCATTCAAATTCAAAGAAAAAAACACAATAAAAAGCATTGAAGAAAAAAATTTCGCATCAGGATAAATTTTGAACCTAAAATTAACAATTAAAGCTAGTTAAGTAACTGGATTTATTTTTCTTTGAATTGGAATGATTAAATGTATCAGCTGTTATGAAACAATAAAATGTATCAGCTATTATGAAACCTGATTAAAAAGACTGCAAATGTTTCAAAGGCAAATTCATGATGTATTTAAGATATATAATTGTTAAAAATATTTAACCTTTTAATTATATATGCTAATTAGATGTATATAATTACCATGTTGGCAGGGCTTAGAATGCACTAACTGTATCCCCTTCAGATATGTAAGGCCCTCCTAAATAGGAATGTCTTGAATATGACACTAAACTCCATCTGGTGTCAAGGCTTCAGTTCTGGAGCTCTGGAGAGTGTAGAGTACACATTCATTGCCATTGCTCTCCAGTCCACTCTGACCCAGGGAGGTAATACTAGATAGATTCCTACCCCTGGGTCAAATAGATCTGTTGATAAATTATTTGTATTAGTTAGGAATACTGGATATCATATAACCATGTGGAAAAAATCTTAAGAAACTACACAAAAATGTAAATATATGTACATACAATCTTCACAGTTCTCTAATCCCTAGGCATAAAATAACTCCAGACATATGGACATGCTGTTAAAACCAATCAATCGTATATAATGTATGTATGTATGTATGTATGTGTGTGTGTGTGTGTGTGTACAAGCTGGGTAGATAGGATAGATTAAATACTAAATATAAAAAATGACATTTACAGTTGATTATAGCCATTTAGTGATTTTGATATGAGGCCAGAAGTATGGGTCACCTGATGAGGATTGAACTCACTAGGTATGTTCTGCTAATCTTGCTGGAGAACTTCTACCTTACACAAGACACAAGTGCAATTTGTTATAGATCTGTAACTTGATTTACTAATTTCAAAGTATAATTAAGTACAAGGTTATTATTTTCATCTTAGACAAGCATAATTCTTCTATGCTCTTCAGCATCCCATTATCTTGTAAAATTGCAGAGGACGCTGCTTGAAGACACATATGATAACTAAGCATAAAGGCAGCAAAAATTCTCCTGTTGATTTTACATTACAAAAGCTGATCAACTTTGTACCTTTATATAATTACTCTTGGCACATACCTGATATATAATTATTAATACAAGAAGTGTGTTCAAAAAGTATTGACACAGAAGCTTAGTGATTTTTTTCTTTTCTTTTTTTTTAAGGGGGTGGATGTTTGTGAGACAAGAGGAACATTTACTTTTATGGTAAATTTTTTTACTTCAGAATTTATAACAAAATATTTTTCTATTCTTTATTTAAAAAAGCTGTGTTGTTCAATCAATGTACAGTAAAATTATCTCACTTAGCTTTCCTTGGCATGATTTTCATTATTAAAACCATAAAATTACATATTCTTATTATAAATTGAATTAGTAGAATGTTATTTAAACTTAATCAAAAGTACTCATGTGTAAGTTGATTGACAAAACCTCATAGAATCTCTTGTTTGAAAAATCTAATTATTATATATGGTTTTGGTTTATTTGATCTCCTTTGAAGCTCTCCCACTTATTGTGAATGTCCTTTTCACAAATAAAACTCTTTGTAATTGTCTACTGCAGCTGGAACAGACCCAATTTCAGCAGTTCTTTTTGAATAGTGTTGGCACTTGTTTTAATTGTATGTCTTGATTTTGGACAGAACAGCTGTTAAAAGGTGTAAACAGTCTTGAACTTTTCCCTGCTCAAGTCAGTGTGTTTGTTTTTCTGAAATTTAAACAAGCTACCTAAAATTTAAAAATTTTATGTTATTCAATTTTTAGTTTATAAAATATTCTTGAATGGCTTAGATAGTCTAATAAGAATTCTTGTTTGAATATAATTTTTTTTTTTTACTTCATATAGATGTATTTATACGACTGCTTTTGAGACTACAACAGCAGTAGTAGTCCTATCAACAAAGCTTTCATGAGATAATAATCCAGAGGTTAGAGTCAAACAGTATTACTACTAACCAGGCCACTCCTGCAGTAACTTATGATGCCATCAGGCTTTGTTCCTTTCATGTCACAGTGTTGGGATACCAAATTCATACAGATGCTGCTTTTGTCTCCTATTGGAGCCATTTGATATATTTTCATATTTCTGTTAGTGACAAGCTGAATTTAGTCAAAATGCAGGGGTCAAATTAGTGATTAAATATTAGCTCCTGACTTTAATGGGGAAATATGTGTAGTCCAGTTGTTTTGTATGCATCGCTCTTGAAGATCTTAGTACTTTTAAGTCAATATTTTTCTCGAAAGAACTGTTGAATGAAGTAAGTAAACTCATTTTGAATAAACTGACCTGGTCACAAGATTTTGATGCTGAAAAGATGAGATAACATTCAAAATTAGTGACACTCCAGTCCATGCAAACATCAAATAATGAAGAATTGTACTTATTTGTAAAGTAATTCCTGAAAGTTTTTCTTCTTTATAAAATTTGTTAATTGTTTTCTATATGAAATTTTATTAGCAGCTTCACAGCACCTCTTTGTGCATGCGAAAATTATTTGCAATACCTATTTATGTTTCTACACTTAGCTTTTCAGCAAATATGCTCAACCAGCAAAAATATGCTTGAAGCTCTGGGTCTTCCCACATGCATTGCATTGGTCAGATTTTTTAAACAATTTCAGGTTGACTAGCATTGGTAGGATGTTGTATACTGCTTTTATAAGGAAATTTATTCTCTTTGGGTTTATCTGTTTGATGTTGCAACATATAATACATCTTTGATATTTTCCTACTGGATATGTGCACCCTGTTTTGACTGTCTAGCAGCTGTAGACTGACACTCATTATTTCTGATATGGTGAATTTGTTCTATCACCATTTTTCTTGTATTTGTTGAGGATTCATTAAACCACCAATGTTGAGGATAGAAACCTCACTGACTCTGCCAATTGCTACAGAACCAACCACCTCTTTCATTTTCGCAGAGGATTTTGCATCTTTTATTGCATTTTTGGTGTTTGGTGTGATGAAATGCTGGGTACTTTTTACTAGTAGGCCTCAAGAGTCATAACATTTGAAAGAGTTATACCTTAATAACTTTATATTCCTCAATAAATAATGTCATTAGTAATTTCAGTTTAGATATCAAGCTGTATAATGTCATGTTTGTCAAGGAAATAGCCACATCCAACCATTTTTTTCCAGATATATGTAATATCATTAAAAGCTGGCTTAATTATATCAAATTCTGGTTTATGTGTAGCCCAGCAAACAAGAGATATGCAGAAATTATTAAAAATGTACTTATGGTTCTTCTGTTTTATTTAATTTGCATCACTTGGTTTTTGCTAACATTATTTTTCTTTGCTTCATATCTTTGTTATTTCTAAAATACTAATCAAAAGTTTGGTGCAGTATTAAGACAAAAGTGGTTATTTTTTTAATGTTCTTTTTGTAACCATCAAAGTCAGAAACATGAATGATTCTTGAATTCTCAGGATTTTTATTTTTTTGCCAAAGTCAGAAGTAATCTCATTTCATTTTGACTTTGCCTTGGATGTTAATAGAATGTGTAGAATTTTTTTTGTCAAAGTATAAGAGACAACAGAGGATAGACACTTTATTAACAAATTGAAATCTGTAAAACCTAAACTGATAATAAATAATACATAACAAAAATGAGAAATGGAGTTTTTTTACCATTAAAAATTGGTTTATTTCATTAGAATTCATTTTTGGTTACACAGTAACCAACACCCATAACTTTGCTACTTCAATTAAATTATGGAGGCTCACAAAATTACAATTTATTGACTTGAAAATTGAATTTAGTTGTTATGATTCATTTCTTTGCTTATGTACATGATTATAATATAATATACTTATTTATATACATAATTATAATTTAGTTATTTATTCACAAGATTATTGTTACGGTTCACAATTGTTTTATTCATGAATTTTGTTAAAATTCTCAAATTCCTTCATTGAAAAAGTTGAATGGAAACATTGTTTTATCTCCTTTTAAATCTTGAAGTAAATGACTAAATATGTGTGTGGGATTCCTTAATTTGAAGTAAAATCAAATAGACTCATACTAGATATGGTGTAACACAAAGTGCATCCTAATGAAAGATGGATGATTAAAAATTCCATCTCTGGGATAATGATATCTCTAATAATATTAGCAAACTGATATCTGAAATCTAAAAATAATCTGTTTAAAGTTTCTTCATCACAACCTTCAGTTTATTAAAGCATTTTGAGTTAACAGTTCTGAATAAAAATGTTACTTCATTACACATTCAGGTTTACTGTATGTACTTGTAGCCATTTTGGAGTATTGGTTAGGTACTAAATAGAAAGATGATTATTATGAGGCAGCCCTGAATGATAATTAGAATAGAAAAAAGTGAAGACAGACGACTATGATGGGTATGTTTATTTGTTTGATTTGGTTTCGTGGCATATCAACCATTGTAGTTTATTTAATGCCAAATCCATTTTTATATGTATAAGTAAAGTTGGCAACCTTAGTCAAGGGTGACCCAAAGGCTCCTTTTTCAATAGCTACTACACTGAGGTGTAGGGGAGGGTGCTACTCCATTCCCTGGATTGCTCCACTTTACCCATGATCCTTACCTTATAATGATGAGTATTAAGCAAGGTGGCATCAAGTACCATTTTTTAAGTCTTTGGTATGACTTAACCTGGGTTTGAACTCCACTTTCCCAGACCATTGGCAAACACTGTACTCATTAGGCCAATAAACAGTTCTATTTCAAACAACTCACTTTAGCATAAGTACCATTTAAATGTCGAATATTTCTTTTTGATCTATACATAGGACTCTATCAGGTGCTATTACTCTGGGCCAGAGTGGACCTGGGAGTGATGGCAATAAAGGGGTACTGTTCATTCTCCAAAGCTCCAGTATTCCTGGAACCTCACCATCAGATTGTTTAGTATCATATCCAGGACACTCATTGGGGAAGTCTTACTCTTCTGCAGAGATGCAGTCAATGTATTCTGCAGCCCCAGCTGACTTGGCTAAGAATGGGTGTGGATAAATGTTTGACAATAGATGGGCAACAGTAGCAAAATAGTGTCTTTACTACAGTTAGGTAATGTCACACGTTGTCTAAAACAAACTCTCTAATCAACAGAATTCGTAGGAAATGTTTACAGATGATTTTACATCATGCCTTGAAGGCTTAAGCATTCAATAGAATATCTTGTTTTCCCATTTTGCAATGACAGTATCATTGAAAACTCCAGTGAAGATCTATAATACTTCCTTCTAACAAATAGCCTTCTTAGTACGGTTTAGAATACACTGACTCTGTCCCTTGCAGGTCTTCTGGATTTGACACTAAACGGAGTCTGATGGTGAGGCTTCAATTTTGAAGATCTGGGGAGTGTGGAGTACTGCTTCATAGCTTGGAGTGGTAGGGTTCCATGTATGGGTCAAATAGATGTGTTTAAAATTTTGTGCACCCCCCCCGCGAAAATACTCTAAAGAAACAACAACAAAAAATTGTACATATGAACATACAATGAACTTGATCCCTTAACAGAAGGCATAAAATTACCCAAACAGTTTGACATGCCATTAAAATCTACCAATCAATTCCAAGGAACTGAAAGAAAAGTCTCAAAATTATTTTGTCTGAAATTGACCAAATGTATTGAAGATTTTTAATATTGACTTTTATGTACTCAAAACATTAATTTTTATCATTTTCATTATATATAACCCCAATATAAAGAAATGTAAAAAAGCAAAACAAAATGATGCATTACTTTGTAACTCTGTTTCTATTCAGCTATCTCTAATTCAATATATTTCTGTTTTTGCTTGCCTTAATCCTGTTTGTCGTAAAGAAAACTGTAATGTTTTATTCCAGGCTGCCCAGGAAAAAGAAGAATTGCAGAGATTCGGTGATGAGCTGGATGCCAAAATTTGCAAAACAGAGAAGGAAAACCGAGCACTTGATAATACTATTAAATTACTCAATGCAAGCAATGAAAAATTCAGGAAATCATTTAATCGTGTGTCTGATTCAAGTAAGTTTCTATTGAGTGAATCTTTGAATTGACCTGTAATCTCTATTCCAATGCATATCCTTATTTCACAGGCTGTTTTTTTTTAAAGAAAAATATTTCAGAAAACATTTAGAGTATACCTGATTCTAAAATATCCAAGGGTTTCTTTTTATAATTGATCTGTGTGCATTATACATAGGAATAGCTGGTATTTCTTTGCATTTGGTTCCTCAATAGACATGTCAAAGATAAACCTTATTGTATCTTCTCTTGACATCATAGAAGAAGAAAGAAAACAAAGATGAGAGGAGAAGAAAAAGAAGCTGAGAGGGGTGGGATCAGAAATAATAATTCCAGACCAGACAGAATCTTCATGGCCATTATGCAGGCAGAGGAACATCAGGATTTGAAGAGCATTGATAGTAGGTTCTGTCCTGCTTAGTTGGAATAATCCATCAGCTTATATTTAGATATTGTCTTTTACAGATTGATAAAGTGATTTTGGATTGCCTGAGAGAAAAATGGCTCTTCGGAATAAGTTCATATGCCACACCTTTTAACTGGTGTCCCAGTTAAATGTCATTTTAATTTTTTTTAATTATTTAAAAAATTCAAAAAATGCTTAATACCAGTCAGTAGAGCAGAATAAAACCTAAAATGAATTGTCGTTCACTCACCTCTTCTTGGTTTCCCTATGACTGTAAGTTTCATGTATTCTTTAAAGATTTTAAAAATGAACAATAAATCTTGTTACTGTAAGGGTTAATAAGTAGATATTATTTCCAGAATGTAAACATCCATTGGATTTTAACTATGAAAGAAATTATCTTAAAAAGATATTATTATGTATTGATATGTATGTGAAATGTTATATCATGGAGATTTAAAGATTTTGAATAAATATATGCCATACTTTGCTTTTAGAAAAATATGATAAAATAAAAGTTCAAAGTAAATAATGTATTACAACTTCTGTTGTTTTGAGTGTAAATGTATGAATAATTAAAGTTTTGAAAAGATGAAAAAAGAAATAAAGAGAAACAAAATAGAACAGGTTAAAAACTGATGTATTAGGCAACTGCTGCTGGGTAAACAAGTCATTTTCACCTGCCCTCAAGGTGAACATGTAATAAGCACCCCACTGTAGAAGTCCTTCTTACTGAGAAGGATTCTCCAATAGGTAGTATTTGCTTACACAACAGAGAATGTAAGCGAAAAACAAGATCCACAAAAGAAATCCCTATCATACAACAAAGTTTCCAGAAAGATATATTCTGAATATATAATTTAGTCTCCTCTTTGGAAAAGTTGCAGGGTAAACTTTAATGTCATCAGAATGATTGGTTTATTTACTTTATATGCAGTGAACAATTATCAATTAGATAGAAATGTATGGTGCTTGTACTGAATAGTTTAATGAAGAAAATTTTCATTAATTCTGTAGTAATGTACAAAAAAGTCAGTCACCATCCAGATAATTTATTGGATGTGTTTTATGATATATCAACTTTAGTAGGTTATTTAATGTCAAATCTTGTTTATATATATATATATATATATATATATATATATTTATTTTATTTGTAAATGAATAGTTTGTAGGTAACATTATTTAAAAAAAAACAGAGCTCATTTGTTGGCTCAAATAAGCTAATAAGTTTATAGTTTCAAATATTCATCAGTCATTTGTTTGCACACAGTTAAATGATTTCAAGTTTATCAAATGATAGAATATTTCTAAATGATCCATAGATGGGACCCTAACAGGTACTACCACTCAGGGTTAAAGTGAACCTGAGGGAAATGATAATGAAGGTTCACTTCACATTCTCCCAAAGCTCCTGAACTAGAACCTCACCATCAGATGGTTAATTGTCATATCCAAGTCACTTGATTAGAGGGGGGTCTTATCCCTCTAATGAGATGCAATCAGTGTATTCTACCGCTCTAATCAACAAGGTGATCATCCAAATAAGTTTGTCATTTGCTCAATTGTTTTATTAGTCTATAGTTTTTATTAAAAGATAAAAATAAAGTAACAAATGTTTCTAGCTTGTTGACATATGCAAAAAGGAAAGACTTGTCAAAAATGTTGTCCCCTTTTTATTACCTACTTTAAATAACTTTGCCAACAATCAGTCTTGTCATGCTGGTTTATAAATAAAGTGAAAGGAACATGTAATCGAATAAGGATTTTACCTTTGACTCATGTTAACAATAAAACAAACCTCCTGTAGAAATCATTGCTCTAATGTGCAGAATAACATCAATAATAACACTTATTGGTTCAGCAGTCCCAGCTAGAGTCCAGTTGGCAGACAAAAATAAAACAAGCTGTAACTCAGTACAGTTTATTTCCCAAAATTTGTGGAAAAAACAAACATACAAATTTAAGGGAGCATGAACCCCCATATGTTTTGGTGGGGGAGGAGATGACAGTCAGCAAAGGGGACTCAATGCAGTGCCGGATTTGCCACCTCATCCCTTAGCCTACAGACCTGAGGCTCCAAAATGAGGACATAGAGAAGAGGAGTGAGGAGGCAACCCTACCAGACTGATCGCTTTATGCGAATAGCTCCAAATGCTTCCTGTTCACCTGCACCACCACCTGGGGCTTGTGGTACATCATGCTGACCCATTTACGGAAATCTAGTTTGAATCCGGCAGGCTCCTAAACCATTTCCAAAAACCGATGATTCACCCTGTCGAAAGACTTGACATGATCTAAATTGATCAGTGCAGCTTTAGTATCATCTTTTAACTCCTCTAGGACCTCACAAACAAGATTCAAGTTGTCTTAGATCAATCTTCCCTTCACAGCAAAGTTCTGCTAAGGTCCGATCAGATCACTGATGACAAGCTGTGAATGGTTTGCTTAGACCCGGGCCAAAATCTTTAACTATGTTTAGCTGAGTTATGGGCCTGTAATTATCTAAGTCCTCCCAAACATGCCTGCCACCTTTCTTCAGCAATGTGATCACACCCTTATTAATGTTACCAGGAATGGCTCCCTGGGCAAACCACAAGTTGAACATATCTGTCAGAATAGGAACAAATGTGTGTGACATCTTCAAATACACTTTGGCAACATTAGCCATAACCAGCTGGTCCCCGTCATCTGCAAAGATAAGATTGACAATCACATTAACACTGTGTGCAACTAGCAGAGAGATCCCAGTGCTGCAGCAGTTGCTGAATGCTGCAAAAACCACAAAGCTGCCCTCCAGCACCCATTAGTCCTCTGTGCAAGTGAATTGAGTCTCATGCCCTGCAGCAACATCCATGCAGAGGTTCGAGAGTTCACCAAGCAAGCATGCACACTTGCTTGGATCCCTCAGTCTCTTCAGGTTCAAACTGGCAAGGTTTACAGCAATTCTGACCCACTTACCTATTCAGTGTCAACGATAGGCTGGAAATCCTCAGGTGTGAGGATGCCAATGGCATGCCTCAGAGAGCCGGTGCAGAAAGTAACTTTTCACCTTCTTTGTCTTTCCTTTTCTATAGAACAAGAGGCTCTTCCTATGAAGTGCAGGGCCTTTTGAGAGGAGGGCTCCTGGAAAGCTGTCTTTTAGGAAGAGTCTCTCTGCTGGATAGTCTGGGAGCAGGCTGAATCAACCTAACCTCTGTTTTTTTGGTGCTATTCAAGGCAGGCACCTTTCCATTTTCTGGACTACTTCGGTCCATTCTTCTTTGTTGGTAGCCTTTTCTGTCTCAGATATTCCAGAGGATGTTGCTTCGGTTGCTTTTTTAGGCTCATTTTTTTTTAACCATCTCGAGTTTTTTGGGGGCTGCCTCTGGCAAAATGGCTTGGTCTTCTGTAGTGCCAACAGTGAGAATGACTCCCCTCTACTAATATCATCATAAGCTGGTTCCCAAAGCTGATGATATCCAGAATGGCAGAGAAGCCTCCCATTTTCAGTCAGATGAGGCAGGTGAAATCACTGTTGGCAGCACCAGAGTTAGCCTCTAGTGGTAAGACATTCTAAATGCACCCATAGGCACTGAGGAAAGAAGCAAGCAACTGTTCTGGAAAGTTTATGGGTACATTGCAAGCCATAACTTTGATTCACCTTGCATTCGTATACTTGGGTCAGAGTTTATATAACTTGGTTGTTATGATCTTTTCCGCTTGCTCCTATGTGGGTAGCAGAATATCCCACCTACAGAAGTAGTGACATAGGATCCCACAGGTCTGAAGAAGGTCATTAAATTTTTCCGTCTTGAGCCCGAACAATTTTTTGGTCCTTAAATTCGTGATGATTAAGTTAAGGATTCTTGGTTCCTAACTTTTGGTAACCTCAGAGATAGGGAGGATAGTGTTGCCCTGAAAGTATTGGGCATATTTACCTACCGTATCGATTTCATACTCTTCTGGATCCTTTACTTTTGGTCTTCAGAGAACAGAGGCTGATGACCCTGGAGAGGCAGAGGGTGTAGGATTGATGGTTATGTTCTTCAGTGTCCTCCGCGCTACTTCAATTTTACTTGAATCCTGAGAAAGAGAGGTCAGCAGGGAAGGCCAGTTGGTTCCAAATGGGGTCACAGGGGTTAAACATTGGTCTCTTGCTTGGGAGGATCTCACTTGCTGCCTTACACACTCCCTAGTGGCGGAGTCATTGAAAAGGCATTGAGATCTGTGACTTGTGCCTGGTTCAGCAAAATTAATGATTCTGCTCCCTGAGGTTTTGACTGCTGGTTTGGTGGGTTTGGGCTTTGATGATGATCTGCTCTCAATCATTCTGACTGGTTGGACAGCCTTATTTATCGCTGTGGTATGTTTAGATAAACCCTCTATAGTTGCAGAGGCAACCAGGGGGGGGATGATTTTTATGAGGTAAGCAAGAAAAAAAAAACTGGAACTAAGAATGATAAGAAAACTTGTGAGATTGCTGCAACATTTTTTATTTCTCTTGGAAATAAATAAACATTCGCAGCTGACTTGGAATGCTTTGGGTTCTAACTAGCAAACTAACAAGTGAGTGAGAGGTACAGCTAGTATCCAGCTGTCAGAAAAAAAAACAAACAAAATGAATTGTAACTCAATACAGTCCCCATGCCAGCACAAAAAAACAAGCTGTACATATATACACACGAATATGTCCATTCTTGAGCCAGCAACCAATCACTGTCCAGGGAATGGACTTATTCACATGTGCACAGTGGAATGCCCCAATGACCATGAATCTCTCCTTTCTCAGAATTCTGAACCTCACAACAAAACATAACTCAATTTGTTACATGACTGAATGCTGACTTTATATTTACCAAACTCATCAACTTCGACACTTCCTTTGTTAAAAATGTTTGTTGTATTTTAAGCAAAAAGTAAGCTATCTTTTTACTCTTCAGTTAATTAAACATTAACTGGTTTTCTTTGAATCAAATTTCACAGGTGCCTTATTAATTTTAAGAGTTCCTCTCCTTAAAACTGCTATAATCTTGACGTTTTATCTCTTGCCATCTTCAAGTAAGATGTCAGCCAACATTTTCTTTATGGTTGGGGAGAGAAAGGATTAAGAAATAAGATGAATTTGGGAGTGGACTACGTAATTTTAAAATGTTACAATTTAATAAAAAAAATGAAGCAAAAGACTGAAACTTTCTTTTATCTTGATGGTAAATGTAAATATTTATTTACCCAACCTCTCATCCACGGGCAAGATATGACGCAATGTCAATTTTCAAGTGAAGTACCGCTGGTTTGAATTATATTTTCCTTTTCTTTAACTGGTTGCTGTACCAAGGCTAAAGAAGCCAGTCTACCTTACTATTTATCCATAGCTGGGGGAAGATGAGATGAATTTGTGCCTTTCCCAAGGGCATTAGTATGAAGAGAAATGCAAACGCCCTCATCCAGAATTTGAACTTAGGCTGCTGATTCCATTTTCTATGATAATAACCATTATCTTAAGTGTGCTTCTATGAAAGTATTAGATTTCTATATAATTTTTTAACACATTATTGTAGAAATTTTTTTGTTGAACTATTTTATACTAGCAACCAAAATTTTCTTTTTTTTTTAACATTGACCTTTTAAGTGGTTTCAATCATCAATGGTTCAATTCTCTTGGTTCTATTTTGAAAATATTCATAATTCTTTGACTTATCAGATGGTTTTAGAAGAAAGAAAACTTGATTGGTTTGATTTGGTTTCTTTGTTTCGTAGCATATCAACCTTTGTAGGTTATTTAATGCCAAAGCCATTCTCCTTGAAGAACAGTAGTGGTACTATTTAACCCATAGCTGGGAAGATAAGGGGGTTCATGCCCGAAAGTGAACGTAATAGTGCGACTGGAGTACAAACTCGCTTACTTTGATTCCACGGTCCATCGCTTTAACCATTACACCACGAGGACACCCCCAAAGAAAACTTGAGAAATTGAGAAATGATTTTTGAATCATGATATAAAATATAGAGAATAAACTTCTTGTATTAGAACTTGAGCAGATAAAAAAAAGGTATATCTTGTTATTGATCTTTGTTTAAGAACTATATAATCAATCATGATAATTGAAGTTGGATAAATATATAATCTCAATCTTAGCATTTGGCAACAACATTTATTTGATTCAAAGCTTGTGCAAACACACTTGGGATCACTTGGACATGGAAAAGAAACAAGCCGAAAGTGTTCCAAATTCTGGAGTAGAATTCTGATTAAATAATCTGGGATCATCACTCTTTTTAGTCTATATATGGTTACTCTGAATTGTTAAATTTCACAGTCTTGATTTTTTTATTCTTATGCAACTCTATATTGATTCAAAGATTCTTCTTCAGTCATATAGTAATGGGATAATTAAAAGAAATAAGAAATAATAATATTAAGCAAGACAAAATTGTCATGCTGGTTTTGAAAATCATAAATATTAGAATATTTTTTAAACACACATTTAGTGGTTGAATTAACATATCAGTATCATAAGCTAGTCCTTATTTTCTAATATTGCAAAATATAAGAAAGTGAAGAGTTCTTTTCAGCCTTGTCAGCAGCACTTAGAATATACTGACTGTATACCTTGCAGAGGTGTAGTACCCCAACAAAAAAAGGATCTCTTGGGTATGACACTATACTGAATCTGATGGTGAGGCTCGAGTTCTGAAGATCTGGAGAGTGTACAATACCCACTTCATTTCCATTACTTTCAGTTTGACTCTAACCCTGAGTGGTAGTATGGATTAGGATCTCATCTATGAGTCAAATAGATCTGTTTAAAAATTATTTGTAACCAATAGGAATGTGTTTTAAAAAACTCTTAAGAAATAACTGCACAAAAACTGTAAATATGAATGCCCCATGAATGCAATTCCCTAACTTCTAGGCATGAAATAACCCTTGACAAATCAATGTGCCATTAAAATCAACCAATCAATCAACTGTTCATTTCAGTTGTTGTGTATGTTAGCACGAGTTTAAAAAGGTTAATTTAGTACAATAGCAAATGTTTATTAGTCTGCATTATAAAACAATGAATAAAAAAGATTAAGAGTTAAAATTCAACAAATAATATTTGTCTGATATAAAACAAACTAAAATAGCAGAGCATGCTTTTGAGAATGTGTGTTTTAAAGAAAGTTTAAAAAATTTTAATTACATAAATTTTCCTTTCACCTTCAGTTTTTGACTTGAGAGAAAGTATGGCTGAAATATTATTGTTGACCAAAGTTCAAATGAGTTCCATGTTATGATATAGAGAAGAGATAAATCTAATTATTGTTCTTTCATAAAGTAGATAGACATATCCTTTGCTAACAAAAAGTAATGTCTATTAAAGATGTATAGACAAAAATCTATGCATACATAATTATTACTTAGAATGTATTTACTAACTGGTCATAGGTTTAATAGGGGGGGAGGCTCTTATTAGTTGGCTTAACATATTTCAATATATTATGGTTCTCTTCGTATCTTCATGATTTAATTTGATAAGATGAAAGTAAAATGTGGTCAGTATCATCAAAGCTCTTTGTTCAGGTATGCAGTCATACTTAGATCTTGTCTACATTACAAGAAAAAGTTGAAATTTAGTAATGTTTTAATTCATACAAAAATTACAGCTGATTCAGTTTCTATTTAATAATTTTACCTTCAAAAGAATCTGGTGGCAAAATGTCTGTTAAAAAGGAGATAATCCAAATAGTCTCTATGACTATCATTAGTCAATTAGAAATAGGAAATCTTGGTTCATTGACTTTGAATAAGGGTAGATGATGAAAATACTTAAAAAAAACAAGGGTATAGAGATGTTTTATGTGTATCTCTTTGCATAGTTCTCTATTGTATATTACATTATAATTTTATATTACCTTTTATTCATTTCAACCACTTACTGAGAGAATTCATATCAAGATATTATTATTGCGATTATATAAGAAAATATAATAACAAAAAATATATAATGAATCATAAAACATAGATAACATTGTTTTATCAATAATAAAGATATGAAGATTTTTTATGTTATTTTGACCACTTAGAGAATTTTGATTACTACCCAAATTTATTTATTTTTTAGCAATTGTTTTTACTTTTCCTTATTTTGAGGACATGTATTGATTATTTTTTATCAGGATTTTATTCTTATGCTATCTGTAAATTTATATATTCTAAATATCTCCAAATTTGATATTTTTTGTTGGAAAATAACTTGGTATATAATTTTAAAGGAAATATTTTTAAAGAAACAAAGCAATATTTATGAGATGGACTTGTTTTCAATTTGTTATATATTTCAATATCTTTCTCATTTTTTTTTTGCTTATTCCAATAATTATTCAGTCATTTTACATGTGAGAAAACAGAAAAACCCTTTTTATACATAGGCAATCTTTTCCAAAATGTTAGAACTTGTATATAATATATAATTAAATTTAATTTGTTTTCTTTGTTTTAGTACAATAAAAAACAGTTGTTCCTTGGTTTTCTTTTAAAGATATATAGGCATGTAGTTTATTTCTTGGCCAATCATCATTCCAGTGATATCTGTATCATATAAAAGTGAAAGTATATAGAAATCACCTCTCTTTCTTGAAGGTAATCTTTTCCAGTTATATGAAAATATATTACAAGTGACCTTTACAGAATTGGGAATAGTCAGAGAGTCTGCCACCAACCTGCCTAAAGAACTCAACTCAAGATTTGAAATCAGTTTTCCATTTTCTAGACTGGTCAGCAACCAAGTCTAGAGAGCACAGCTTGCTCTATTATTTGCCAATAGCTTGTGGAGAAAAAATGAATCAATGTCTTTCCCATAGATTTTAGTGCAAAGTAAATGGTTAAAGCTTTGTCCAAAATACAAATTTGGTTCACCAATTCGATTTTCTGTTATAGTAACTCTTAGACTACTCAATATCTTTCTACTTGTTTGTCACTGGTCATTTACTGCTCTTTTTACTCATTGATACAATCAAGAGGAACACTTAAACCAGCATAAAAATAGAATTACACAACTATATCACAGCCGTTTGAACCAAATCATTCTCTGAATATTTTTAAACTAATGATAGTAAATTCCAAAATATCAAATTGTTGTTATTCTACTTAAATATTTAAGTGCTTTATCAATTAGAAACCATACAGAGTCTCCTACACATCAGAAACAGGTTACTTATGATTAAGGCACTATCAATATTTCCTTAGTTATCATGATTTTGCAAGATTTTATCTGCCAATTCGAATAAACTGGTAAACATGCCTTTAGGATACGAAAAAGAAAATAAATATAAAAAAATATTTTCTCTTTCCTACATATCTAATTGATGTTTAAAAGAAGAAAGCAAATTATATTTCTCTTGATGTTGAAGAAAGTATCTGGAGGGCATAAAATATTTCCTCTAAATTTAGTGCCAAGTATTTTTTTAAGCATATTATAAAGAGGGCCTTTTCAATTTCTATTACAATGAAGTTTCTATATAAAAACATACGTTTATATCTAACAATTATTTTCGATATTTGTGTTCACATTTGTTTTTATTTGTATACTTTTATAACAAAAGTAAATAGACACTTGTATTTTCAAACAAAATCTTATATGTAATTTGAGAAGGTTATGCAAACTAAAATAGGATGAGCTCTCAATTTGCAGATTTTAAAAGTTTACTTTTTTAAGGGGCAAATTTATTAGAGGGGCAATGTTTGAAATATATCGTAAATCTTTACTGTTGTAAGGATACAATAAATAATTATATCCCTTAGAGATTAGGCGTGTCTGTTAGGAGCCTGTAGGGGTCTAACATGACAGTCTCAGAAATTATTTTGTGACATCTATTTGTTTTTGGACTTTGAACAGTCAAAACATTTTCCAAGAAAGGGAATGTTAAAGCTTACCTTCATGCATTAAGTAAGCATTTTTTTCTATTTGGTACACTTTCCATATACTGCTTGTTGATGGAAAAATGTGTGTATAGTTTTAGCTGATGGGACATGTTTGTGGAGTTTTTCTTTTAATACTGCTGATATGTATGCTGTATATATTAAATACTAAATGGTTATAAATGAGTTCATTGTCTTTCTTTCTATTTATTCTGTGATAGTATACCACAGATATACTAAAGCTTGTTTTGGTTTTTGAAGAGTAGTGTGATTTGACTAAAATATCTTCTCTACCACTTAGCATTCCAATATAGTTCTTGAATAATCTTTTGCTTAATCTTACAAGCAATGAATTTGTATTGTATAAGGTTTTCTGAACCTTATTTCATGATCCAAAGTAGTAATTTACTAAGCTTTTTGCTTAGATGTGGCACACTGCCATATGAATGGGGCACCCAATGAGATTTGAACTCACCCGTGTAGGTTTGCTAGTCTAGCTTGCTAACCAATTTCATGATCCAAAGTAGCTTTGATGGTTTGAATGCAGTTCAAATGAGGATAATAACTTTGCTATCAGAACTACTTAATTATACGTTCCTGGATCTGCTATACTGGAGACATTTTTGCTGTTGATCACAGGACTCCATTTTCTGTGAAAAAATACTTCTTTTATGAGAAATCTCTTCTGCAGGATGGGTATGTATTTTTAAAAAATTCTACACACTACAGAAATTTCAAATAACTAGTACTACAAATTGTTTTCCACACCATGGCCAATGATCTATATTTGATTATTGGATGTAAGTAATTAAAGCTAGACAATCCCAAACCTGTACTCGTTCATTATTTAAAAAACTGAGGACTCATCTGAAACAATGATTGTATAACTAACTCTAATTGTCTATCTATAACTTCAGTTATAGATGGTTTTCTTTGGTGAATGTCAGTGGCTTTTTTTTTAGTTGTTTTTTCATAATAATTCATTTGCAGTTTTGTATTCTTTGTCACATTTGTTAACTTGTAATAAAGAAAAACACTGCAATACTAACCAAATATATAATGGGATAATGATAAATGAGATAAACTAGCAGACCATTACTGGTGAATTTGATTCTTACTGATTGCTCTATACTCATGGTTTTGTATCTCAACTAAGCTAAGTTTAGTAGGTAACATCAATCATGAAACTTATTGCACTTATTTTTCTACACCACCACTTTAATAAGTGCATGCAAATTTCTTTTTGCAAATAATTTTTTAAATCTAGTTTTCAACAACCTGACCCCCACCCAAGAAAAAAGGTATTTTCAGTGTTTCATTATTTCAATTTAATTTTACTGTTCAACTTGGCAGCAATCAACAATTTTTCCTTTATTGATTTTTTTTATGTGATGTGCTACAACAAAAAATTACTCAAATGTATTATTGAGTTGTAATTCTTAATGATTCTTCAAATTATCTGAAAAGCAGGTGATTCATCATTCTAGTCTGTTGTTAATTTCTAGAAAAGGTTTTATGCAAACAGTGATTAAAAAACAACCACCATTAGTGAAAAATATTCAATCTTTCTACCGTGTTGTTGAGAATCTGAGTGATAGATAGGTTTAGATTAGATAGTTTCAAGGTTGTCTTTGCAAATCATTCAGTGATTTTCCTGTCTAGGGAATTTTTTTTTAATTTAAAGGAAAAAACAAAAAACAAACTGAGATTGTTTTGGTGATGAATAGGTTACAATTACAGTAAATGGATCAGCAATATTTTTCCTTCTTTGTATGTATTATTTTTACTGCTGTGAATGCTTTGTCTTGTAATCTGGTTTACATTTCTACTGTATTTTTGTATTCATGAATATCAGCAATTCTTGCCAATAAATCTTAATTTTATGCAGTTGAAATTCATGTTTTAAACCTCACTTGCTAGGTAACTTCATTCATGAGAATATTATGGTATTTTCATTAGAGATCAGTTGCTAATTATCATCAATAACAACAACAATAATAATCATGTCATTTATGGTTATTGTTATTTCAATATCATTAGTAATGATAATAATAAAAAGCTACACTGTTATCTATACTATTGTGCTGAAGTTTGTACATTTTTGTGTCTGTCCAAAAATTGGGTCCAAATAGAAAGACTTTGTGAACTAACTTTTTACAGATAAATTGACTTTACCTTCTGCCATAGCATATACTGTGAAGTTAACCTGCAAGTTCAAGATCACAGGACATTAGCAAATCACAAAACATGTCATTTATTGACAGTGAGATAGACTTTGATATAAAGTATGAAAATATTTTTGACCTCATTAATGATTGGTTGCATAAGGTCAGATGGATGTTTTTTTGACATAGTCAGTATGAAGATGGTTCTTAATGTGAATGAGTTGTAAAAAAGCACTTTATATATTTGCAAAAGTAGGAAGAATAGATATTGTGTCTGAAGAGGCTCTTAGAAACTGATTGAAAATCATCTTTAAAGCTCTGTTTGTTATGTCATGTTCACATTTCTTCAAGGATCATTAAATAAGTTTTCATGACGCGCTATTACGTTCACTTTCGGGCAAATACCCTCGGGAAAGGTATGAACCCCCTTATCCTCCCAGCTATGGGTTACATAGTACCACTACTATTCTTCTAGGAGAATAGATTTGGCATTAAATAACCTACAAAGGTTGATATGCCATTAAATAAAGAAATCAAATCATTAAATAAGTTTTCAGACTTTTTTCGTATGGGCACTTTTATTGATAGTACACACATGAAACTCTAGTCTCCTTTCAAAGTAATCTCCTCCAGCTGCAATGCTCTTGTTGTACCATTCCAACAACTTCTGGAAGGCCTCATGGAAATTCTCTTGTGTGAGCGCGTCAATGACCTTTGTCACAGCCTCTTTCATCTCCTCAATTGTCTCATAACAACAGCCTCTGAGCTAAGGGAATAAGCAAAAGTCACAGGGAGCAAGGTCTGGACTATAGGAAGGCTGAGGAACTGTCTTGATGCCCATCTTGGTCAAATAGTCTGTGATAAGGATGGAGTTGTGGACTGGTACATTGTCCTGGTGGAAATGCCATGGACCTGATTTGAAGAGTGTTGGCCTCTTCTGATGGAATCTCTTGCTGAACTCCCTTAAAACCTCAACATAGTAACCCTAACCCTAACCCTAACCCTTTGGCCAATCAACTCTGGTGTATTGACTTCCTTACTCCTCCCACACCTCTCATCATCCCTCACAGACTCCCTGCCTTCCTTGAATCTCTTATGCCGCTCAAAAACTGATGCTCAATTCATGCAAGATGGTAGAAAAGCAGTCTGAAGCATTCCATACGTTTCTCTGGCATATTTTCCAAGTTTAAAACAGAATTTTATTGTATATCATTCTTCTAAAGTGCCCTCATATGCAGATTGCATTTTTGAAATTCACCAGCTGTGACAATCAGACTTTAGTAGGGTGTATTCAAATTGCTGCTGTAGCTGTTCATTTAAAGTTGAAATCATAAAAATTTGTCAGTCATCTCATAAGATGTATAGCAATAAGATATTGAATTTTCAAGTGTCTATGACAATTTCAAATGCCTGTACAAAAAAAGTCTGGAATCTTATTCAATGCCCCACATATATGCCCTTTATTTTGCTAAAATATTATTCAATAAGAATATTGTTGCATTGAAAAGTCTGAAATTAAGTTGCCAAAGATGAGTTAAAAAAGAGATCACATAAGAACCCCCCCTCCACTTTATTATTGATATTACAATTTCCCTCTGGACCAGTCTCAAAAACAAATAGATATGAAATTGTATTCTTGATGAAAGAACAATCAATTGTTTGTCAAATTGCAGTCCACCTACAATGGGGAGGGGATGGTTTCACTAACCTTGAAATTTAGGTTGTTAGTTGTCACTTTGCCAGTAACTATCTGATTTTCAAAACTATCCAACTCTTGTGTGTGACCCTTTCTCTCTCCTACCACATAAGTTCTTATGATGGACCTCTGGTTATTGGTCACACAGCTGGACACCAGGCTTACAGGTGGTGGGAGGCATCCACTACATTAATCTGTTTTGTCTCTTATCTTAGGGTTCAAATTTTATTAAGGAAGAGTATAAATGCTATATATTTACTGATATTTTTTTCTGGGTTGTCATTAATAATGATGTTATAACTTTCTTCAAATACCTCTTCATAAACCTATGTCATTTCATCAGCAATTCCTTTTTTATCTCTCTTGAAATGTTTATGGCATTTTCCTGTTTTGGGCTTCTAATTTATTGATACTATTATAATCAGAAATAATGGTAATATATCCATAAAATCATTCATAACAATAATAATGCAGCATTGTTATTTTACTTTGTAGAGAATGTCAGATTATCCTTTGTCCAAAAGCTAAGGAATTTACTTAGGGTCAGAAAACTTGCCTTTGGGCAGGCTCATCTTGCATTCATTCCAGGTGGTTTATTGAAGGTTGATTGCCTACTCCAAGTGGGCCTTCTCTACAAGTAATACCAGCTTAGTAAGGCTGATTTTATTGCTTAGCACCTAAATGGCAGTATTTTTGTGACTGTCACATATGACTCCCACCTATCAATTCACTGTATCAAACCTAGGTTGATGGGAACTCATATAAATTCATACTCAGGGTCAGAAAAGCTTTTTTTTTCTTTTTTTTTTTAGCTTATTCTAAATTTTTAAGAGGCTTTTTTACCTTTGAAAACAAACTATATGGTAATTTAAGTTTTTGGTATGTAATATACTATGCATAACTGTTTTAATAAAAAAAAAATTAAATCCTGAAGATAGTTTAAGTAGATATGCTCGTTTCATTTTTCAATGTATTTTAAACTTGATTCAAAAAACTTTAAAATGCTATTATCATCTATCCATATATAATAAAATTTTTCTTTAAGTCAGTGTATTAAATTTCATAAAATATATTATAATTTCAAAAAGTGTGTATTATAATCCATTAGATGAAACATACAGATGCACAGGTAGAAAATTTTATTTGTACATCAGACATTTTTTTTTTAATTGTCTGGGTACATAAATGGCAACATTAATTTTTATTTATTGAACTGTACTGGCTTTGAAAGAATTAAAGATTCCTTATGTGGTGCGAACAACTAAACAGACAAGAACAATATAAAAATAATTAATAAAGTCTAATGAATATGATTGTTCAGGTATTCATAATTCAGTTTCATTAATATTTCAATGGTATACTTGATTACACTTATAATTCCAGTTCATAGAGAAAAAAATGTTTGAAACCTTCCTTTGTTGATCAGACTAATATAAGAATTTCAAGATATTTAACTATTTGGCATTTTTTCTTTCTTTCTTATAGTTAAGAAATATACTTTGGATTATTTACAAGAATCACAAGTGCTTTTTATGGTATTTAAGCTTATATTCTGATGAATGTATGTTTCAAATTGGGTATCTTCTTAAAAACCATCATTTTTAAAAAGGATTTCAGATGTAAATTGGTTTTGTATTATTTAAAAGTTTGTCCGAAAAGAATGAATTAAATTTGAATTAATTATTAAATCATCAAGAAGATATATACATACATATACATACATAAACACACACAAATACACAAACATATATCTATATATAAGGAAAGTAAAGTTGGCAACCATAGTTGAGGGTGACCCGAAGGCCCCCTTTTCAATAGCTACTACACCGTGGTGTAGGAGAGGGCACTACTATATTTCTGGAATTGCTTCTCTTTACCCTTGATCCTTAACTTATAATGCTGAGTGTTAAGCAAGGCAGCATCAAGTACCATTTTTTGAATCTTTGGTATGACTTGACCTGGGATTGAACCCTGGTCTCCTCGACCATTGGCGAAACTCACACATATTTATATTTATATGTACACATAGACACATGCACGCACACACACACGCATACACACATATGAACAATATATACACTTTCATGTTTCTATAGAACATCATTATGGTTGTAACGGTTTCTTTGAAGAGATCATGAGCTAAAAGTATTTACTCTATCTTCTCTCTGTGAATGGAATCAAATACTTTGGAAAAATCTGCAATTTTATATTTGATATTTATTTATTTTGTGTGTGTGTATATGTTTCTGTGTATGTGCTAGAGCTTTTGTTGTGTGTTAAATTATTAGTTTTGTTGAGTAATTCATTTGAGTTCTTCATGTGCAGATTTGTAATCATGACTGACAGAAGGCATTACCTATTTGCTGAAGATTTTGGGATATTATGGTTGGTGGGCAGATCTGATCCCTTAAATAATTGGTTGTAGAGGAATTCCACATTTATGGCTTTTTGGATAACCATAGATCTTACGGATTCTGAGGTGACAATCCATTAATAATGTTTAAATCTTACAGGTCTTGTCATAAAATCATTGTACACCAATATTCCTATAAAAATGTATCAACCTTATAGAAATTCATTTCAAGAAAAAAAACATTGCATAACTTTAACTTTTTAGAAAATAATTAAGATTTGTGCATAATCCATTAAACATTGATTTTTCTTTGTAATGATATTTTTTATTCTCAAATGCCTGGTTGACCTATGGGCTTGCCTTTAGTGGGTTCCTTCCAATGCATTTTCCTTGAATTTCTAGAATCATACATGTATATATATATTTTTGTGTGTGTATATATTTTTATGTGAATCTGTGTAACACGGGATTAAATCTTTATTAGCTTACTTAGAGTATGAAATAAACATACATTATGGCTAAAATTGAAGTGATTGTCCCATTTTTTTTTTGCAGTAGTGTAATTATTCTATTTAGAATTATGCCCTAAAGTCTAAGTTAAAGCACAAAAAATGGATTAAGAGATATAGCTCCAATTTCATTCTAATGTGGAGTGATAATTTTTTCTTATTTTTAGTCTGTTGTTACTACAATGACCTTTGTAACAGTTGAAAGAGAATAAATTATTTCCTTAATTTTGTTTTTTACATTTGACTACTGCATAATAGCAAACTAATTCAGAAGTTTTATTCCTTAACATTTGTCAATCTTCATTGTATATCATTAAAATTTAACATAAAGATGTAAAAGAAAGATGAACATAACTGACTTTAAAAGAATTAAAACTTTAAGGCCATACTAAATTAGAGTAATCACAAGTGATGATATTTTATGAAGCTTTAAATTTTCATTGTTTCCAACAATGCTATTTATACTTCTCTTCTATAAACTCTCATGGCTAATATACAGTTGTTAATTATAATGTATTAGACAGATGATAACTATATAGAAACAAAAACAATAAGTTGTTGATTATTTTATGTACAACAAAATTGAGATTCAGTCTATAGTAATAATTTGGAAGAGTTTGTCTGTTCTTTCTTCATGGGCAAACAAGTTGATGTAGAGCCACCAAATTTGATTAGCTTATTCATTTTGTTAGGCTCTGTTAGAAGGATTTAGTGTAAAATTAAAAAAAAAGACTTTCTTCCTTATTGGAAAGGGGGAATGGCTGTTTAAGAATAATTCATGGAAGCCCTTTTGCTGCAAAAATAACTAATTGTATTGAATTTAAATTTTCAATCTTGTAATCTTATGCTTTAAATTTTTTTTTTGTCCAGTGAATATATTTACAGTTGAGAAATATTACTTGATATTTTGATTATATAGAAAACCACTTTCCACTTTTAATATATGAATTATGAGTGGTTTGGATTCAAAGTTTTCCTAGACTGGTTGCCATACCAAGGTTAAAGAGCTCAATCAGGTTTCCTATTTACCCATAGCTGGAGGGAGAATAGTTAGATTCATATCTTTCCCAAGTGTGTTAGTGCTATGTGAAATACAAATGACCTGGTCCAGGATTTGAACTCTGGTTGCTGTGTCCATTTTCTAGGATGAAAGCTAATGTAAATATAAAAATTTAGCAAAAATAGTTATAAATGTGTTGTTAGATTGGATCTAGGCTGAGTATAATCCTTTTAGACCAAATGTTCAGTGTATTAAGTATAAAAAATTTATTTCTAACAAGGAAACAAACCTACCACATGCAGCAGTTGATTTTGGCCAGAGTGTAAAAGGAAGAAGTAGTCCCAGACAATACAGCACTAAAAAGCTAACTCCCACTATTTGTTGAAAACTACTATTGGGCCCTCAGTACAAACTTGGGGACCAGACTGTTAAGACAGAAAAAATAGCCAGCAAAAAGTTTTCATCACTTGCTTCTTGAATAGCTGATAAGTATTCAAACAGGCAAGAAACTTCCCAAGAAATAAAACTAAAATCAAATGAAAGTCGACTACCAACATTCTATGAAGTTAAACAACTGAAAGAAAATTCAACCTGAGAATTCTGCTGAAAAGATAACTTTACAGAAGATTCAATTGAAATTAAATGAAAATGAAAAAGACTCAATTAAAACCAACTGAAAGATAAAATTCAACCCATGAACACTGTTGAAAAAACAACCTTTTAGAAGACTCAAAATTAAATGAAAACTGAAACATTTCAATGAAACTAAAGAGAAAAAAATACTCAAATTCAAAGAAATTTGTTTTTCAGACACTTTCTCAGATAAGTTCCCATAAATTACACTAAAATTTGCAAAGCTTTTTCTTTTCTATCCCTTTCTTTCTTGTTTCTTTTGTATAAAACTCCTTTTTAAAACTGTTGTCTGCGTTATCATTTTGAATCAGAATCCGAACAAGAAAGCTGTGGAACTTACCATTTAAAATTACACACTAAAGCCCCCTAAAAACATACCCAGCTAAATACTAAATTTGGCTTTAGTGCCATTTTCCTTATATTGCAAATTTTTATCTTTTAAATTTTTATATATTGCAAATTTTACTCTAAATTCTTTTATATTACAAATTTTATTCTTTTAAATTCTTTTATATTGCAAATTTTGTTTTAAGTTCTTTTATAAGTTTATTTAAATAATAATAAAATCTATGAGCTGAGTAGAATACAATGTCTTCATCACTGCAGAGGGGTAAGAACCCACTAATGAGTGTCCTGACGATGGCACTAAAAATTCTGATGGTGAGGATCTAGTAATGTTAGAGCTTTGGGGAATTTTGAGTATCTATTCATTGCGATCACTTCCATGTCCATTCTTGCCTTGAGTGGTAGTGCCTGACAGGGTCCTGTCTATGGGTTAAATAGAACTGTTTGACATTTAAACTGAGTGCAAATGAATGACTTATGCTAAATTGAATTATTTGAAATAAAACTGAACATTTAACTGTATGTAAATAAATGATTGATGTTTAATTAAATAGTTAATGATGCATAACAATACTTAGAACATTTAACTGTGTACAAATGTATGAACTTAAACTTCTTTAAAATATTATTAACAAAATGTGTTTACGAATCATATATTTGATATATATGAATAAAGAGGATTTGGCATTTAATAACACATAATGGTTTATATGCCATAAAACCAAACCATCTATGATAAAGTCAGTAGAATCCAGAAATTGTCAACTGTTGATGGGTGTATTACCATTGTTGTTATCTTCTTTGGTTTTTTGTTTAGTACAGTCCAATATTGGTTCATTACTCCAGATGTTGGTAAGAGAAGATTATAAATGTATGCATTCTGCTTTCACAAATTCTGATTTTAAGTGGTCTTTAATATGTACATTGTTTATATTTTCTTTATGTTGATAACTCTCTTTTGGAGATGAACAATTCCACTTTTTTCTTTTAAATTTTGAGAGGTCTTGTTCATGCACTTGTCTCTACTTTTTCTAGTTCATAACTAACACTCCAATTGTTATCAGTGTAACAGTAGTTTTAAAATGCTGTATTTTTTTCCATTTCAGCATCTTTATATTTACTTCTTATCATATTCTTTAGTAGAAATTTTTTTCTGATAGCACTATCATATTTATGAGAAGGTAATTTTTTTTCTTGTGGTCTTTAATCATTATGTCTGGTCTATTAGCTTTTATATGTTTGTCATTATGAATGATAAAATATCAAAGAATAGAGACTTCATGATCTTCTATGACTGGTTGTTATTATTATATTAACTCTGTGTGAATTTTTCACATTAGCATTGACTGGTGGTCATTCACTGGAGTCCAAGTGACATCAGGTCTTCTCACATCTTCAGGACTCTTTTGGTTTGGTTTTGTTTTGTTTTATGGCATATCAACCATAGTAAGTTATCTAATGCTAAATCCATTTTTATACATATAATCAGTTCTATTTCAAACAATTCAGTTTAGCATTAGTACACAGTTTAAATGTCAAAAACAGTTCCATTTCAAACGATTCAGTTTTGCATAAGTACACTGTTTAGTTCTATTTAACCCATAGATAGGACTCTATCAGATGCTACCTCTCCAGGCCAGAGTGGACCTGGGAGTGATGGCAAGGAAAAGGTATTTCCCAGAGCTCGAACATTACTGGAGCTTTACCATTAGATTGTTTAGTGTCATATCCAGGACACACAGCAGAGATGTAGTCGGTGTATTCTACAGCCTCAGCCGACTGGACCATACTCTTTTGAGTATTTTATGTTTAAAAAATTGAAAAACAAATTTCCAAGTCTCTGGCAAGGTCCAAAGATTTATCTATCTTTTTTGCTTTTTTTAATTTTCACTCTTTGGTTCACTGAAACAACAAAACCAACTAGATGACAGGTTCTTTTCTTTCTTTTTAATTAACACTGGCCTTCTTGCAAGGATTGGGTGATCTATTTTATCTCAACATTCCAGAGAATTTTATGCATCTCATTCTCTAGGATTTATTCTGGTCTGTTCATATACAATTTGGTAACATAATTTCTTGTGGATCACCTTTTTCACCTAGTCATCCCTAGTCTTATATTTCTTTTGTGCTAGTTTGCTGCATTTGTTTATGGGATCAACTATTTCATTTCTGTCTTTACATAAACTACATTTACTATTTTATTACTCCTTGAGAGTTTTTCACATCAGCATTAGCTGATGGTTTTTACCTGGAGTTTGAATGACAGCAGGTTTCCTCAAGTCTCTTCTCAGTATTCTGGCTGATTTCAACAATGCTGTTGAATGGACAGTCTCCACCTGTCCTGTTATTTCCAAGTCCTCCATTTGTTGTACCACTCCTTTGGTGAATGTACCAAACTTCATCTTTATACAATGTATATTGTATAAAAAAGTCAATTTAAATCCATTTTATATCAAATGCCTTATACAAGTTTACCAAAGTAAAAGTGCTAGTCTGTTTTATTCTCTTCTCTGTTGAATAAGCTTTAACTATACAATTAAGTTGAATAATGCTTGAGGTATCAGCTACCAAATTTTCATAGTCACAACATAAACTAAACTTTTAAAAAGTTTTTCATCTAAAAAGACAAGATTTTTTATTTCAACATGTCAACCTGCCTAGGGTTATTTTATGCATCGTGTTCACTGTATATTTATGTTTATATTTTTTGGTATAGTTGTTAAGACTTTTTGCATGCTGTGATGATCCTATTTACCCAACCCCTCCGCTTGGGCAGGATATGACACAAGGTCAATTTTTAAGCGGAGTTTAACAGGTTTGAATTCAGAGTTTTCCTTCTCTTAGACTAGTTGCCTGACCAAGGCTGAAGAACCTAGTCTGTCCTACTATTTACCCATAGCTGGAGGGAGAATAATTGGATTCATACCTTTCCCAAGGGTATTAGTGCTATGTGAAATGCAATCAGTCTCGTCAAGGATTTTAACTCGTGTCACCGTGCATGCTGTGATGATATCAAGTATTCCTATCTAATACAAATAATTTGCTCACAATTGTATGATTTCGAGTATTCTTATCTAATACTAATAATCTATATGCAATTATATGGTTTTAGATGTTTATTTCTTTTTATAATCATTTATTTGCCCATAGTTATATGGTTTTAAGTAACTAATAATAATAATAATAATAATAATAATAATACTTAGTAAACAATTATAGCTTCAAGTAACTACTTTTAATACAAATAATTTACACACAGTTATATGGTATCATATATTACTACCTCATGCTAACATTTTTAAAAAAGAACTATTTTAACCATAGAATGGACCCTAAAAGATTCTATCACACTGAGTTAGAGTGAATCTGGGAGTAATGTCAATGAAGGAGTACTCTACACTTCCCAGAATTCCAAAACTGGAACCTTACCATCAGATGTAATTCAGTGTCATACCCAGGACACCATATTTGGGTGTATTATCCCTTCTGAAATTACAATATTCTAAGGCCTACCAACATAGGCAAGATTTTCTAGTTTGTGACCTGAAATAGTATTTTTACTAGTAATGATAATATTTGTTGAAGTAACTTTAATTTCATACAAATGTCATGAAAAAATCAATTTTGATCTTCATGGAAAATGTATTCTATAAGCTTATCAAGTGAAAATGTTAGTTAAATATCAATGCTCATACATATAGCTAAAAAAAATTGGCACAATCTCAATAATTGCTAAAATGAATTTACATTCTTTGGATAGCATTTGCGTGTTTGGAAGTTATTATATGCTTATAGTTAGTTAATATTTAAAATGATCCAGACTCTTTTACAAGTTGGGGGCTGTATAGGATTGGAGTTTGTACCAATTGTATGACTAACACATTGTCTATTGTTTTTCAAATTAGCTTTTTCTCCCTGATGAATTATGTTTAATAAACTCCCGATGTTCAACTATAGGTTTTAAACAGTTGACCTTTTTGGCCTAGCCCCACTGTGTAACCATTTAGCTTCCTTTAATGGTAACCATCAATAATTTCATGTCTGAAAGATGAAAGGAGATTTGCTTTCAAATTGGTTTCAAAGGAAACCTGTCACTACAGATGTTGCCACAAGCATGAAGCAATGTGCAGAAATCTTGTCTTATTTATTAGGATCTTTTATAAACTTTTCATATATATCAGGAAAGTAGGACATGATGTCTGCAGTTAGAATTTAGAAAAATAAATGGCTGCCATTTATTGAGCTCAGCTGGGTTTTGTCAATTTTGATTTTCTTGTTCTAAATGGAATTGTACTGGTGGCCTATCTTACAGCCAATGAAACAGAGCCATTTGAAAAATGGGGAAAATCTTTCAGTAATGATGGTTATTATAAAACTGATTTCTGGAGATTTCTTTCTAAACAAGTGGATCAGTTTTATACATTAAAATTATGAAGAGCTCATGTGTTATTGAAAAATAAAATGGAATTTCAGAAAGAATTTCTTTTTTGAGAAAAAGAATATTGATATGGAATTGATAAAATATGAATCATAAGATTATTTAAATTAAATTGAGATATTTTTTATTGATGGTTATAGGAATTGATAGTACTCCATGAATTATTCTGACATATAGCCACATCTTTGTTATTTTCAACAGAACACCAATATTTTGAGGGTCTGAATTTTTGTCAGTTTTTTGTAATGTCCACAATGAGAACAATTCATTGATAAAAGCATTCATCATTAGTGCTCAACTTGGAAATTATTCATCCAACTAGAAAATATATAAGTGCATGTGGCATAAAAATTATGTTTGTAAGGAAATGGACTTGACAAGCTGAGTTCAATTCCTGGACAAGGTAGTTTTGCATTTCACTTTTGCTACTTCCTTTGAAAAAGGCAGGAATATGACTCTTCTTAAGTCTTGATAGGGAAACCAGTCTAGAAGGAGAAACCTTGAATTAAAAACCAGTTGTGTTTTTTAGAGAATTTGTGGTGCACTGTGATACTTTTCTGCTGCTATCATCACATGCAGAAATTGTGGCTGGGTCTAAAAATACCTTCACTACTATAAAAAATTCACCTCTGTAAGTCATTTACTAAGCTTCAGCTTTGTTAATGGTTATCATGGAATAAATGGACAAATATTATTAGTACACAAATAAAAGCATACCTATACTTAGCTATATTCAAACATAGCTATTAAAAATAATGCAAAAATGTATGTGTGTGTGTTTGTGTATATATATATATATATATATATATATATATATATATATTAGAAAACACATCACTACTATTAGCAAATCATCTGTGTAAGCAGTCTATTGGTTTACATTATTAACTGAACTATCCAACACTCATATGTCAGCCACACAATACTGGACAGTTTGGATACTTTGTGTAATTTGCATATCTTTGACCATCTTTGGCCTTCATCTGTGACATAAATTATGTTTGAAATCCAGAAGATTCTAGTGATAAAGCTGTTATTCATATTTATATTATCTTACTCACCTCTAAAGAAAAAAAGCAAACTAAAAATTGAATAAACAATCTTTTGCTGCCAATTTCAATAAAACATAAATGCTAAACTTTTGAATATATAAATCTAATATTTTGTCTGTTCAGATGCAGGATATCTGAGGAACAAGGATCTGAAGGTTCAAAAGACTATCTCATTAATATCTGTGTTGTATATGATCAGTATCAGGTATGGAAGGAGATAATAGGAATTATTCTTAATCAATTGTTTAGCTCTTTTAATCACTGTCGCCCAAGAAAATGAATCTCTTCAGATGACCTATTTATTCAGTTTTTGGACCAATTCATAAGTGCTATATCTCCTTAATTTTTTTGACTGACACTGAAAGTATATGGTAGAAAATCTATTTTGTGACTTCTTGTCTTGTATCTATTACTTTGCCACCTCTTCAAGATGATATTATTTTAGCAGTGATTAAAGAGGGCAATATAAACTTTCATGGATCACTTACAGAGTTCAATCAATATTGTTAATGAAAAAGTTGCAAAACAAAACTGCTTCATTTTTGGTCTTTTCATTTTGATTCAATTAATTTAAGACAGACAAGGCCAAGCCTTGTATCACTTATCAAAATGATTTGTGTTAATGAAGTTAGTTTGTTTTTTTTTTTTGTTTCTATTAAAACTTTTATAAAACTGTTTTTATTCTGTAAAATCAAAGTGTAATACTGACTGTGATATAAATGTAATTATTTTCCAGCAACTTGCTTTTTATAGCATTTTTCAAGCATTAAAAACGTAAATAATACCCTGGAAAATGGCAGCAGGTAGAATTTGAAAAATATTACTTACAATAATTACATTGAGAGTGCTTTTATGGTGGAAAATAACTATCCTTGAAATTCAATTTAAAAATATCAGCACACTTGTATTTACCCAACCCCTTTGCTACAAGCAGGGTGTGACACAATGTCAATTTTATTGGTGGATTAATACTGGTTTGAATTTAAAACTTTCCTTTTCTTAGAATGGTTGCCTCAATCAGGCTAAAGAACACAGTCAGCCCACAGTTGGGGAGAGAACAAATGGATTCATGCCTTTTCTAAGGACATTAGCACAAAAGGAAACACAAACATTATCATCCAGAATTTGAACTTGGTTTGCTGTTTCCATTTCCATTGATGATACCATTATGCTAAGCATACCTCAAAATACTTGTAGCTTATTTAATAACTTTCAATGTCAACAACAGTGAAAAAAAGCTTAACACTTGGATTAGACAAATAATGCATGTAGATAAATCAATAATTCTATCACCTAATAATGAAAAAAAAAACAGAGCATTAGTTTTACACAGGTTATTTATTTTTCAACATTAGACATTTTCTTTTCAGTTAAGGTAATTCTGTGGTGAATATTAATTCCATAGGATTAATATTCATTTCTTAATTAGCTTAATTGAAAAGAATGGATATTATATTTAAACGTAAAACAATAGATTGATTAGAAGTGCTTTTTTCTACTTTGAGTATCTCTGCACATTATGAATCCATTTTGAGATTGCAGCTGTCCATTTTGCAACATTTTTATGGCTTGGAAGGGCAAATTTAGTTTAAGAAACTTGTTAAGTGTTACATACATATTAAAAGGAAAGCTATAAAATACATCTGTAATTATACTAAGTGCAATGAGAGAATGTACTTTCAGACTAGAATGCAGAAATATAACATTTTTCCTTTTTTGATCATTATATGCTAAAAAATAATATTGCTTTCTAAATTTTTTTATTTGGATGTATGTATCTATTCATCCCCTCCATTATGAGTAGGATGTAACAATGTCAGTTTTCAAGTGGAGTACAATTGCTTTGATTTCAGAGATTTTTCCTGCTAGAGTGGTTGTCTTACCAAGCTAAAGAATGTAGTGTTCCCTCCTATTTACTCATAGCTGGAGGAAAAAGGGATGGATTCATGCCTTTCCATTTAATGAGAAGGGAAATGCTAACAGCCTCATCCAAGGATTTGAACTTGGGTGGTCAATTCTATTTACTAAAACTATAATGGTTATGCTAATTACAGCCCTCTTTAATTTGGTAGTATGGTTTCTATAACTTAGGTGATTTTAGGGTCATATGATGATGTTATGACCAAATCAACTTGTGCATATATTTTGGGTAAAAAACAATGTGATTCAAAAGAAGAATTTACACTGTTTTCTTAGTCATATTACTATTACTATAACAACATTCACATGTTTTATCATAAAAAAATTTATTCCCTAACTGATTGAATTTTTTTTTCTATTTTAAGGCATTTTTTCTTGTCAACACTGGCATCTGAACATCTATGCTAAGTTATATACCGTGCACACACTGCCAATAAGAGTATATGTTCATAGTAGATTTTAAAATACAGCTTTTCGTAAGTTCTCACAGTGGAAGCAACGTGAAGAGGTAAACATTCATAAAAGTCATTTATCAAATATTTTTTTCTCTTTACAACTTGTCTAGCTAATTTATTTTCTGCCCTGATTTTTAGAAAAAAATTTCCTTGTATTCCTTCCAGGAATTTTATCATTTTGGTGGTTGTCAAAGTAGAACCAAGGGCATGGAAGCCATCAACATCTCCTTTTAGTTTCAAAAACTTGAGAACTATATCTATGAGCATTAATCTAACCTTTTCTTGGACAGACTTTGTTGAAAAAATGAAAAAGAAATATTTTACACTTTAGTAACTTTTGCTCAAGATAGTAAAGTGCCAAATGTTTCTTTTGGTTTAACCTTTTACTTATCCATTCTGATTTTACTCATTTACACATTGGCAAAAAATCTGTGGCAGACAGGTCAGATATACCTGTTGCAATTGAAACTACCATTACATTATTCATGATTTGAAGTATCATGTAACCTATAATGTTCTGGACTGCAAAGGATGCAGAGTATGGTTTTTTCAGTCTGTATTCTGTTTTGAAGGGAGATACAGCTGACAACCACACACCAGATAGGTAAGAAGTTAAGGAATGTTAAGCATTTTGTGCAAGAATGTGTAATGTGAAAACTTAGGCTTATTGGTTGGGCTTAGAATTTGATGACTGTATTCTCTTCTGAAAATGAGTATTTTGAGCGTGACACTAAACTATATTTAGTGATCAAGTTCACTCTGACTTAGAATAGTAGAAAATTTTAGGGTCCCAGCTTTGGGTCAAATAGATCTGTTTGAAAATTATTTGCATTAGATAGGAATACTTGAAACCATATAATTATGTGCAAGCAAATAGAGTAAATAATGTTATGAATACTTTAAGTCATTTAACTATATGCACATTAATTGTTTAAGAATAGTTGCTTGAAGTTAAGATTGTTAAGAAATGATTTTAGTAACTTATATATGTGACTCTAATCGATACTATCACTGTGGGTCAGAGTGGACCTGAATGTAATAACAATAAAGAGGTACTCAACTCTCCCTTGAGCTCCAAAACTGGAACCTCACCACTGGAGGCAGTTTAGTGTCACACTCAGATTACCCCTTGGATTGTGGTCTTATCTCTCAGCAAGGAATAAAGTCACTGTAGAGTTTTGGTAAATGGGCTAAAGCCTGGCCCATTACTTCACAGCTGATTGGCTTAGTGGATAGAGTATTTGTGAATGACCCAAGAGACTGGAGTTCAATCCCAGGTCAAGTCATACCAAAGACTCAAAAAATGATAATTGATGCTGCCTTGCTTAACACTCAGCATTATAAGGTACATATCAAGGGTAAAGTGGAGTAATCCAGGGAAAGGAGTAGTGTCATCTCCTACACCTCAGTGTAGTAACTAATGAAAAGGAAGCCTTCAAGTCACCCTTGACTGTGGTCGCTAACTTTACTTACATGATATCAAGTATTCCTATATAATACAAGTAATTTACAAACAAAAGTTTTAGATGATGACAAATTACTTGTATTAGATAGGAATAACTGATATCATATAGCTGTCAGCAAAAACACTGAAGAAACTACACAAAAAATGCAAATATAAATGTAAAATGTATGCAAATCTGTAATCTCAAGGCATGAAATAACTTCAGATAGGTTGACATGCCTTTAAAATCAATCACTCATTAAATTTAACTCTTCACTATTGATTCCTAGTAAGATCTTTGATTGCATCTAATTTTGAAAAGGTTATCACCTTGAGTTATGGTATTAAACAAAATAAAATTGGAATATTCTAGAAAGATAAGTTAAGAAACATCAAAAGTAAAGAATGAAAAGAAAGGTTTGCACATTATTCAGTTAGTGAACAATAGGTAATTTTGTAAATATTTTCAACTTTATTGACATCACCCACAATTATCAATCAATATTTTAAAAACTCTCCATCTTTTATGCTATAAAACTGTAATAAACAATGTTCTTAAATGAGTGATATTGTCATCATTTAGAATTTCCTTCATGTACACACATTGGTATGTTTGTGCTTTCTATACAGATTTTGGTGATAATAGATGAAGAAAACAAATATAAACAAGAAAGAAACAATGAAGAAACAAATATTGTTAAACAATGATAATTTTTTGATTTAAAAAAAAAAGAAAGAAATCCTCTTCAAGGCCAATCCATTTCAAAGAAATTCGGCTAAAAATCAAGTAGTTTGTATGCTCAATTTTTAAAGAGTTTTATAATTATAAAACTCTGTATTGTTTGATTGGAAATTTTCACTTTATCATTATTATTTATTACTACTATTATTATTATTTGCATTGAAGCCATTTTATTCTTCCAGTATTTCTTCCTTTGACTTCTCTTTCTGCAACCTTTTGTTACTTTTTTTTTTCTTTGCATTGAATGGTTTTCTTCAAAAGTTGGCAGATTTGAATTCTTAAGAAAACGAGCCTTGCAGTTATTGTGTCCACTTTCACTTGATTATTGAGTCTGGAGAAATAAAAGAAAAACAATTATTCTTAAATTAGGTGAGATGAAGGTTATTTGATAATGAAAAAGTTAAAATGAGTTCAACTTCTCACTTTATTTATTTTCACTTTAAATATCTTTTAATCTTAATGAGACTGTTCAGTCAATCTCAAGGGAGAGATCAAGCTAGTCTTGGTATAGCTGAAACTTCTGATATTTGGTTAGAGAAACAGAAAGAAGAAAATGATTGTGTGAGAACATGGAAAAACACCAAATGGCTTGATTACAAATATATGAAGTCTCTCTACAAAGCATTGTGAAGGATTTTTAAAGATCCTTTAGGTTGGCAACCTTGATTTGTTTTGAAAATAAGCTGATCAATTTTGTCCTTGAACACATGTGAAAACATTGAGTTCATATTTGGCTGATTAATCTTGAATTATTACAACTGTTTTTGATTGAGAGAATGATGAAAATAGAACAGAAGAATTTTGAGCAGTGTTATGCTATCAAATTGTGTCAAACTTCTGGAAAATGTAATAGAAGTGAGTTAGAAATGGCTTATGAAGATAAAATTCTCTACAAGGCACTTTTTTTAAAAAGTAATACAAGGCATTTTTAGATTGCCAAGAGACTGTGAAAGATGAATTCCTTTCTGGTTGTCTGGTAATTTCACAAACAAAGGAAAATTTAACAAAAACACTCTCTCATCAGATCTGATTGACTTTTGATGGTAAAAATGATTGGTTCATGATAGATCTGTGTAAAATTGCTCCTATGTAAACATGTTTTTGGCCAAAAAGAATATTCCTGCAGTACCCAACCTTATACCCCTCATCTGAGTCTTTGCAACTATTTCCTATCTTCTCATCTATCAGAACCCAGCTCCACTTGGAAATTAATCACACATCACACATTTTTCTGTAAATTTTACATAGTTTACTCTTCTCAGCTACTAAAAATTTGATGACAGACCTTTGAAGTACTCTGTTTTATTTGCTACCATTTTGAATTGTCTCAGACTTTTTTTTTGCAAGATCAAAATAATTTTTCCATAAAAAATTCCAAACAATGCAGAGTTTGAATTTTGGAGACAAATTCTGTACCCCTCCACAACAATTTTGCTTTTTCTTAAAATATTTTCCTTATTTATTTTCCTTATAATTTAATCATACAAATAGAAATTATAATTCAATGATATACACATTATTGAATTTCATAAATTTTGTCTGGAAAATTACGTTTTTTGGTTAATAGATAAAAACACAAACATTCAAAAAATTTGGTTGACATTTTGAAGGTCATGTAATACATTTAATTTAATCTTTAATTAATGTTACTTATCTTTTAATTCTGACTGAAGTTTTATTTGCTTACTATTCAGGACACACATATGCATTGATCTTTGGTAAATGCTGTTGGGGAATGAAACTTGGAGGCAGAATGCACAGATCCTAAATAGAAATAACAATCAATATGTAAAGAATCTGAGGGTAGTTCAAAATAAAAATAGAAAAAAAAAATACTCAGCAATACAAGTTCTTTTCACTGCATTAAAAAAATGACACAGCTCAAGATTAAACTTTTTTGATTAATTTTTTTTTCTTATACTAAAATCAGTTATTGACCCAATAAAAATATACTGTATCCACTGCAGAAAGGTAATCCCCTCAACAAAAAGGGGTTTAGAATGTAACACTAAACATTATCATCTTTATCATCAAATAATACTGACTGGATGGATTTCCCTGACACTCTCTCTCCATCTGTCCCTATCATTCATTGCTCCCACCAGAACCTCGAAACTACATCCAGTGTCTGCACAAAGTTGATGTAAGTTTTGGCTGGTCAGCTAAGACTGGCTCATCCATGTACAGGAGTCCATAGAAGAACAACACTTATGAGTTCCTCTTTACTTCTCCATCAGTATCCCACATGTCTTGTTCATCTTGGATAATTTGTGAGATGGGAAGTAAGTGGCTGTACAGCTGCCATTTTGTTGGGTGCTGCCTCCAGGATTTTTAAAAACAGGTTATAGCATTCTTGTGAAGTTCCTATCTTGCTTTTTCTCCAGCATTTTATTATTTATGATACATCTATACAGTAGTATTGCCACAAACATAACTTGGAACAAATCCTGTATTCTTTTCTTGGAAAGATCAGATTTCCATATGATTGATAACCTGTTGATAGCAGTCCACACCTTTGCTGGGTGTATGTTGGCATTTATTTCAGCAGATGTGATATTGCTGCCAAGGTATGTTAACTTGTCTGCTAATTTCAGAGGCCTATCACCTAAAGCAGAGATGGCTACTTTTCATTTAAAATGCATAAACTCTGTTTCATTTGCATTCACATAGAAGCTAATGTCTTTTGCTGCTTGCTCAAGGCTATGTAGTAGCAATTTAGTTTGAGCAGGTGTATTTGCAAGAAGCACTAGATCATCTACATTGTCTGCATCTGTCATAGTTTCAGCAGAATATTGTCTACTTTTTACTTTTTTTTAGTATAAAGCCATTTTCTTTTACTTGATCTGTTGAAATTTAAAGTACATAGTTTTGGCAGAGTATAAACAAATATGGTGCTAATGTATCTCCTTCTAAAAGTCCTGTGACAATGTTTAAGGAGTCAATGTTGCTATCAGGTGAGCAAACCATTGCTTTTGTATTTTTCTAGAGCATCATTTTAGCTATAACAGTTTTTTTGGGAGACCATATGCTAGGATTTGCTCCATCTTCCTTTTGTGTATGGAACCAGATGCCTTAGAGAAATCTACAAACAGTAGTATTGCCTTGAGGTTTTTTGCTTGTACTTCTTTGATAATTCAGGGGCTAGTCAGAATCTGTGAAGTCATGTATAAATTCTCTGAAAACTGCTCTGGTTTTTCCTAAGAATTTTCTCAATTTCAGTTTGGATATGGTTCAGAAGCATATAAACCTTAGCAGCTACAGCTGTAAAGGTTATGCTATGGGGAACAATAAGTTTTTTCATGTATGTGTATATTGTTATGAAATTCTGAGTTTTGTATCCGTCTCCTTTTTCTTCTTACCCTATTCACTTGTTATCTTCTTTTTCTTTGCCAAAGCAGCAAAGGAATTAAGGACAGAAAAGGCAAAAGAGATAACTTTAGACTAAATTTTTATTTTCGGGGTTTATGACTACTGTGTGGTGGGATTGTTTTCATAATAAAAATAACCATGCAAAATAACCATGCTCCACAATCAAGGCATTTGAAGAATATCATGGAATCATTTTTTGCAAATTGTAAGATTGAGGGTCAACCATGTGTCTCTGTGTTCAGTGGGTACATTTAAGAGAGGCTGCTATTAGTAGGAGACACAACATGCTGCTAAAACCCCAGGCTCCCATAGGCATGTGCATTGCCACTGTTTGCCAAGACAAAAGGGCATGTCTGTCTCAGTTGAGGTGGTAAAGGCTTTTGTGAGAAGAGTTTCTCTTTGGCTCCAGGAAGCTTCTCTCATGAGGTATATGCCAATTTCACTTCCTGTCAGAGGCCTCCTCAGAAACTGTCACTATTTTATTTTTTCCATGCTATTGTCTTTTTTATTTCTTATTCAATCTCAACAATGTCTCTGTTCTTTGTGATTCCGAGGTTACCTTTCTTGGGAAAGGAATGTATATAGCCTTTCTCCCCTTCTCTTTTTTGTTTTGTTTATGCACAGCTTCGCATAATCAAAAAAGTGTCATCAAATTTTCCTGCCTTCCATACTTGAATGTATTGTTGTTGTTCTTTTTTGTATGTGTTAGTTTTCTCAGGGCTTTCTTAAGTTTTTGTGCATTGGCATTTGCTGGGTTTCTTTTATTAAGTAAAGATGCTTTTTTCATGTTTTCTTGTTTTTCTGTGATTGCTATTGACTTCTGTGGAACTCTACGTTTGGCTGTTGATTTTGTTGGAATGCACTTGGCTAATGTAGCTTCATGGGTGCTAACAAAGTCTTCATATTCATTATTTGGAGTGTTTCAGAAGCCTTCTGAAGAGTATCAAACTTGTTTTTCACAGTCACCAAATATTGATTTCTTATATCATTATTAGTGAGTTGAGAACCTGTCATATCTGGAAGCTTTAACTACTTGTGTCTTATATCTGTGTTGACTCAGGTGAATCTTTGCTGAGACTATTCTATGATCATAAGATATGCCTTAAAAAGAGGAGTATGTCACACAGTTCAAAGCATTATTTATCCCCTTTTTGTTTATGAAAATGTAATATAACTGAGCTTTTAGAGTTTTTGGGGGTTGGATTAGGTTCATAGTTTTTCCTCCTATTTTGGAATTTGGTATTTAGGCAAGCTAGCCTGTTCTTGAGTAAAATATCTGCTAGATATTTGCCATTACTGTTTGGTGAATTATGTAATCAAAATTTATTATTTTCATCTTTGCCTATATGAATATTCATGTTTCTACCAATGATCAGAATGTTATGCTTGGGAATGTGTTGAACAAAGGAAGATAGCTCATTTTAGAAGGTGATGATTTCTGTTTCATCACTGGCATTGGTGGGATTTTAGCCAGATACAATTGTAGTAGGTTGCCATTAAATAAAGCACACATCATTCCTGGTTGAATTCATTCAAAGCTTTATAGTAATTTTAAGGCCTTGTGACCAAGAAGTGTTCTTACACCTCTGCTGATGGTATTGACTGAGATTTTTCATGCAGATGCCAAGACAAATTGTTATGTTTTGACCTTTTGACCCGGCCAAAAATGCCATTCAAGGTGATGCACCGGAAGGAAGTGATACATTCTAATGGCAGTTATGAGAGGAAATCGCATGGGCGGAAATTGGCTGATGAAATGGGACGAGGTAAAAATATCACATGACACTCTCATAGACTGACGCACCGGAAGAGAGTGACCTCTGAACTGCATGACAGTTATTTCCGCTTGATGACGATTAAACATTCGATTTCAAAGATTGAGTGGGCGATCGTGTAGGTGTTGAACTATTATATAACGCAGTCAAGACGGAAGTAGAGGTAGTTGAGTTTGACACCCAGGGGGCCAGTGCAGTTGCCAGTAGAGTTCCAGACAGTTAGAGACGAGATGTGGTAGGGAAAGCCACACCCGACTGAGGGGAACCTCGGGAACCCCGATGGAGTTTGGGGGTCCAGAGAAGATGCTGATAAGATGCAGTAAAGAAAGGCAGCATCCAGCAGAGTGGGCCCTAGGCCTCCGGTTGAGCATCAAAGAACAAGAAAGACACAACGTGACGGCCATAGGTTTGGGGTGAAAATATTACAGTTTATGTTCAGTCTCCAACTACCTCTCACAGTAAAACCCCACTCAACCTTTTCGAACCCTTGCAATAAAGTGAGAGGGATATATTTTTATAAAAGTCTCATTGCGTCTATCTTTATTATTGTGTCGTTATGATACGGCACATGAGAATATAACAAAATGTCCATCCTTACCAGTGTCATGGTATTTTATTTCTTGTTCACCACAGTAGTATTGAATCTCTTCTATAATATAATTTAAAAATTCGTAAAGAAAGCCCTAACAGTAGTTTCGAAGAAAAAAGTAAAAGCCTAAAACACCAAAAAAAAAAAAAAAAAAATTTTAAAGCTCTATAATCCCCAAAGCCTACTAGGTTCCCAACTGTAGTATAAAAATAAAAACTAAAAAGCCTAGGAAAAGTCTCAATACCGCAAAAAAAAAAAAAAAAAAAAAGCAAAAATACAGTACCAGTGAAAGTCTGATGAAAGTACCTTAATCTTGGACTTTAAGTAAGTTAAAACTTAAGAAAACTCAAATGAAAATTACCCCCCCTTTTTTTTTTAAACGTACACATGGGAAGCAGCATGATGTACGTAAAGGTATTTGAATAAACCCATGGACGACCAAACACAATACCTAAACGGGTCCTGGACGTGAGGTTGACGACTTTATGCTCAGGATCGTTAGTTCGATCGGGGAACTACTGCTGCAACTCTATAAGAGTGGCTTCGATAGAAGAGAATAAAACAGCCATCGAAAGATAACCATGACCCACACTCAAACCACATACACAAACCGCATCGCTCTTCGCGCGGGTAAAAAAGGGGCGCGTCCTGCTGAGGTTGGAGCACTGGCCTCATTTTTCGAAAAATCAGCTACAGAGCTCAAACAATCAAAACTACTAAAATGCAAGCAAACACTACAAATAGCCACATTTAACGTAGGAACCTTAAATAGAATAGGACAACTACCAGAGCTAATCACATCGGCCGAAGAACATAAGATAGACATAATATGCATACAAGAACACAGATACACGCACACAGAAGATATCAAATATCACGAAACTGGCAAGGGCTGGTCACTCGTCACTGTATCCGCATGGAAAAACTCTGTCAACGCCGCAGTAGGAGGGGTAGGATTACTTATAGGACCTAGAGCATTAAAAACGCTTAATAGCGTTAAGAAAATACAACCTAGAATGATGGCAGCTACTTTTAACGGCAACCCCAGAGCAACAATCATCTCATGCTACAGCCCCACCAATGTTAGTGAAGAAACTGAACTAGTCACCTTCTACGATGAGTTATCCTCATTAGTGTGTAGCATCCCGAAACACAACATGTTAGTCATTGGCGGAGACATGAATGCCCAAATTGGGAAAAACGGAAACAACAAATACAGCCTCCACAACACGTCAAATAGGAATGGTCAACATCTAACAGATTTCATGATAGAAAATAGATTAGCATGCCTCAATACAAACTACCAAAAAAGGGAGGGCAAACTATGGACATACACGTACGCAAACAATACTAAAGCTCAGATAGACTACGTCCTTATAAACAAGAAATGGAAAAATAGAGCAATGAATTGCGAGGCATTCTCCTCTTTTGAGGGTGTGTCCACCGATCACCGAATAGTCACGGCGAAAATACGGTTAAGCCTACGAAAAAACGCCAAACGAACAGCGACCACCAAACACTATGACTGGGCCCTATTGAACAACAAAGATATAAGAGATAAATACGTATTAGAATTAATAAACAGATTCGAAACACTACAAGAAAGGACGGAAAAAAGTACACCAAACGACGAATATGAAAATTTCGTCAATGCACACCTCGAGGCAGCAGCAAAATACATTCCAACAAAACTTAAAACTAAATATAGAGTCCCATGGGAAACTTTAGCGGTGAGAGAAAAACGTGTACTAGTGAAAACAGCCTCCAAAAACTATCGAAAAAACCCAACAAACACAAATGCCTTAAAACTAAAAACGGCACAATATCAATTAGCAGGCATATATATAAAGGAACAGACAGAATACATTCAAAATCAGATAGATAAGATTAGAGACTCGGTGGAAGATAGACAATCTAGAATAGCCTGGCAAACAATAAACGAAGTGAGCAGAAGAAATAGCACAGCCAAAGCAAAACTGAAAGCAGCAAACCAACAAGAAAGAATAAAACTGTGGAAACAGCACTTCGAAAACCTACTAGGAAACCTACCAAAAATAACACAGGAACCAATCACCAGAATAATTAGCAAACAATTAGACATTAAACTAGGACCATTCACACAAGAAGAACTCGCCTCGGTTCTCAGAAAAATTAAAAATAGGAAAGCTGCAGGGCTGGACAAAATTCCCCCGGAAGTATGGAAGACCAGACAATTCAACGACATACTGCTCCGCCACTGCAACGCAGTATACAATCAAAATCCGATAGATAGATGGATGAAGGGATGCATACTCCCCTTCCCTAAAAAGGGGGACCTTGGATTAGCCAAAAACTACCGAGGCATAACACTTACATCCATAGCAGCCAAAATCTACAATGCCCTACTACGAAACCGCATAGAACCCGAAATCGACAACATACTTAGAAAAAACCAAAATGGCTTCCGAAGAAATAGATCCACGACCTCACAAATATTAACCATCCGTAGAATTCTTGAAGGTGTACGAGCAAAAAGCCTACAAGCGACATTAATATTTGTCGACTTTACCAAGGCTTTCTTTTCCATTCACAGAGGAAAGATGGAACAAATCCTACTAGCGTACGGCATACCTAAAGAAACCGTAGCGGCAATAACGATTCTCTATAGAAACATTAAAGTAAAAGTACGATCACCGGATGGAGACACAGAATACTTTGACATTGTAGCAGGAGTACTACAAGGGGACACGCTGGCTCCGTACCTCTTTATCATTTGTCTAGACTACGTACTTAGAACATCGATTGACAAAATCAAAGAGAATGGCTTTGAACTGATGAAGAAAAGAAGCAAAAGGTATCCCACAACAACAATTACCGACGCCGACTACGCCAATGACATAGCAATACTGGCAAATACACCTGACCAAGCCGAAACACTACTGCATAGTTTGGAACGAGCAGCAGCAAGCATAGGCCTCTATGTTAATGCACACAAAACGGAATATATGTGCTATAACCAAACGGGGGACATCTCCACTCTAGAAGGACCCCTCTTAAACTCGTAGACAAATTCACTTACCTAGGAAGCAGCGTCGAATCAACCGAAAAGGACATCGAAACGAGGTTAACGAAAGCATGGACAGCTATCAATAGGCTATCGATTATATGGAAATCAGACCTAACCGATAAAATGAAACGCAGTTTCTTCCAGGCAGCGGTCACATCGATACTGCTATATGGCTGCACTACATGGACGCTAACAAAATGGCTGGAGAAGAAGCTAGATGGCAATTACACAAGAATGCTGCGTGCAATCCTGAACAAGTCCTGGCAGCAACACCCCACAAGACACCAACTGTACGGCCACCTGCCCCCTATCATGAAAACTATTCAAGTTAGAAGAACCAGACATGCAGGACACTGCTGGAGAAGTCGGGACGAACTCATAAGAGATGTACTCTTATGGATCCCCACACATGGCCGCGCAAAAGCAGGACGACCAGCACGAACATACATTCAGCAGCTATGTGAGGATACAGGATGTTGTCCTGAAGACCTACCTAGGGCGATGAACGATAAGGAGGAGTGGCGAGAGAGGGTCAGGGATATCCGTGCTACCAGCGCGATATGATGATGATGATGATGATGATTTGTACAACTATGATGTATATATTATACTCTGTTGCAGATGTTGTCAGCCAAGATTACTGATTGACTCCATTTAAAGTCCTAACAATAAATGTTGATAAGGTTTTTGCATCTAAGTTATTTTGGTTTGAGTTTGGATTTTGGCTGGACATGTAAAACATCTCTCCTCTAAAACCATATGGTGAATGGCATCAGCTTGTTCATCAGAGGTCACTATTTTATTTTTTCCATGCTCTTGTCTTTTTTATTTCTTATTCAATCTCAACAATGTCTCCGTTCTTTGTGATTCTGAGGTTACCTTTCTTGGGAAAGGAATGTATATAGCCTTTCTCCCCTTCTCTTTTTTGTTTTGTTTATGCTCAGCTTTGCATAATCAAAAAAATGTCATCAAATTTTCTTGCCTTCCATACTTGAATGTATTGTTGTTGTTCTTTTTTGTATGTGTTAGTTTTCTCAGGGCTTTCTTAAGTTTTTGTGCATTGGCATGACAGTTATTTCCGCTTGATGACGATTAAACATTCGATTTCAAAGATCGAGTGGGCGATCGTATAGGCGTTGAACTATTATATAACGCAGTGAAGATGGAAGTTGAGGCAGTTGAGTTTGACGCCCAGGGGGCCAGTGCAGTTGCCAGTAGAGTTCCAGACGGTTGGAGATGAGATTTTTGGATGACCTGACTGAGGGTCATCTTTTGTGCTGTCTCTGCCTCGCCTGAATTCTGCAGCCCACTTCTTCACAGTTGCATATGAAAAGGAAGTCCTCAGCAAGTGTTTGTACCATGTCTGCATGGGTTTCCTTTGGTGTCATACCTTTCTTTTGCAGAAACTTTATGACTGCTTGAGTCTCTGATTGGTCCATTTTTTGATTTGTTGCATGCATCTCATCTTTGTTTAAGCCTCACCTGTACAGAAATTAAGACAAATATCTGAAATTAGTCTTTTAGTTTTATAAGAAGTGCTACCATGTTGGCACAACAAAAATGTTCTGTGATGGTTCTTCTTTCTGGGTATAGCTTAGAACTTTTTGAACGACTCTGTGTGTGTGTGTGTGCACACACATATATATATATATATATATATAACTATTATGCTAAGTGCACCTACATGGAGTGTGTTTAGTGTAATGGTTACCATCATAGGACAAATCTTGGATGCATTGACTCCATCCGTTTTACCCCCAGCTATAGGCAAATAGAAAGGCAAACTGTGTTCTTTAGCTTTGGTTAGGCAACCAGTCTAGGAAAAGGAAAACTCTGAATTCAAACCATCTGTATTCCGCTTTAAAAAATTGACTTTGTCTCATGTTCCTGCTATCATTGAGAGATTTGGTAAATATGTATTCCCAGTTCCACTCAGATTCAAAGTGGATGTACCTGTTTGAGCACTATCTATGGGTCAAGTAGATCTGTTTAAAAATTATTAGTATAAGATAGGAATACTTGCAACTGCCTATGTGCAAATAAGTTATTATCATTAAATAGTTACTTGAAGGAATAGCTACTTGAAACCATATAATTGTGCATAAACTTTTAGTATTAGATGGGAATACTTGAAAGCACATAACTGTGTGCCAATTATTTTGTATCTGATTTTGGCATTAAATAGCCCATAAGGAGTTGTAAATAAACCAACCAAGCCAACTTGTAGATTGGGGTTTCTCACCACTTTATTTATTCTATCCACTTGGATATAAAGAAGCCAAATACTTTTTACAGAATTTGTACTTTGATCCTTTACAATGCGGGGATTTTCAGAATATTTTTTATCTTTTAAGTAGAATTTATATTTTCCTTGACATTTGTAGAATTGAGCTAAAAGTTTCTGACAAAAAATTCTTAGCTCCCAAACATAATTATCAACTCTTGTGAGTGGGTGACTAGCATTAACCTTTATTTTAAATTATTTTTTTTAACCTTGCTCCATATATAAGACCTTAATAAACTATGTTCCTTACTTTTTGTGTTTGAGTTTATTAAGTAAAACAAAGAAAAAGATCCAAAAGAAGAAGATTGTTGTTGTTGTTGTTATTATTATTATTATTAGCCTTCAGTATTTAATGAGTTTTAGCAGTAAGGGACACTTAAAATCTTAAAATCTTTTGACATAAGGTTGAAAGGATAAAGTGTTAGGCTGGAAAGTTTTCATGGTATGTCAAAATCTATTTCCTTTACAGAACTACTTAAATAGACTCACCATTGTTTACTCTCTTGATCCAATTAAATGCATGCTATTGTCGATTGAAAAGGATTTTGGTTGGATTATCTGTGCAATATTGGTCATACTCATTATTGCACATTATCTTCATGAATAAAAATTTCTGAGGTGAAAAATTGTTATACATTGATATACTCTGACTTACAATATTTTAGTTTTACTCTCTGGCCTTTAAGTTCTCCCAGTTAGTGAGGTTTAGAAAATACTGAATGGATACAGATGGATCAGATACTAAACTGCATCTGATGGTGAGGCTCCAGTTTTGGAAATTTGGGGATTGTGGTGTGCCTCTTCATTGCTATTACTTCCAGGTCCTATCTATGGGTTAACAGAACTGTTTAAAAATTATTTGAATTTGATAGAACTGTGTGCCATATTGTATAAAGTGTATCAAATTATTTAGTGGCTGTGAGTTCAATCCCTAAGTCAAGTAGTACAATGAGTCATACTATGATTTAATGAAAGAAATTAACAAGCCACTTGACAAGGAATTTGTGATAAATCCTCTATGAAGTGGATTTAGGGTTATCGCTCCACTATGGATTAAATAAAGCATTTGGTTTAAATTGTGAGAAAGTTAATAACTACAACAGGCATGAACTTGATTTTGAAGTCAATCCTTTTTCTTGGCACTAAGCAAAATATAAAAATATCTTTCAAATATTCTATCATTTGCCTTAGAAAACTTTGTCTCACCAACTTCCTTAAAAATTGAAATCATTTTTTTACCTAAGCATAAACTGTAAAGTTTGTATTATTATAATTCCACATGATTCATTCACAGTATCTGTCTACCTGAAGTAATCCAGGAAACATTGGCACAGCACCTGCCAATGCAAAATGATTCCTTTCTGTACACACACAACTCTGATATGTACAAACAGTTGCTGATAGAAAGATTTTGTAAAAAAAATGTGCAGCTGCTTAGTCATGGATTTATGTAAATGAAACAAAATTTGTGGGTGGAGCAAAGAAATAGAACTACGAATCTTAGGATTACTTTAATACCACTAACAGATGTCTGTTGAAAAATATAGACAACCTGGATATTTTCACTAGCAGTTTTTATTAGTAAAATGTATAAACTATTATCTAGTCTATTCTAAATGATGTCCCAAACTGTTGGGGAGAATGCACAATAAGCTAAAGTGGTGACAAAAATGAGTTATATATATATATATATATATGCACAAAAGGATAGCTAATGTTCTTTAGTCCATATGAATATAATCATCAGACAATTCACACATTTGGTGTTGCTTGTCTATCCCTTTCAATGTTTGATTTATAGAATCTAATAAATTTTCTTCCAAATAACATTAATGCTAATAACATTGTATTTACAATATAAGAATATGCACTGCATTTTTATCTTCCTTCTAATTCTAAGGACTTTTTCTTATAATGACTGTATATATACAATGGGAATGAATTTTTACAGCACAAAATTTGCTAACATTTCACATTACTTTTATTGTTAATAATTTTGTGGTAATATATACTATCATTTTTGCACCACCCTGTCAGTTGGAGTTACTGAATACACTGACTGCACCTCTTCAGAAGGGTTAGATATCTTCCTGATGAGGCCAACTGTTGGCTGTGAGCAGTGACCCATAATCCTTGAGGATGTGTTCCTGGTAGCTAAGTGGTCCATGACCTTCAACACTCAATTTTGCCCCTTACTGAGCCAGATAGGTAGTCAAAGATGCCTGATCTGATCAATTTGCTGGTCAGGTCAAGTCCAAGCACTTCTATGATTAAGTCCTGATTGTATTCTACAAGAGAAGACTCTGACCACTGTTTAACTTTAAAGCACTTTTGCTAACTGAAAGCCTGTAATTATCTAGAGCTCAAAATCTCCCTCCTGACACAAATATTTTAACTGATGGAAATTTACTAAGCTTTTTGCTTAGATGTGGCACAAGGCCATATGAAAGGGGCACCCAATGAGACTCGAACTCACTCGTGTAGGTTTGCTAGTCGAGCTTGCTAACCATTAGATCACCAGAGGCGCCTACAAATATTTTGACTGATGTATTCTCATCTCAACCTAAGTGAATAGGTATCCCCCTTGGTAAATTCCAAATGAAAGTTAGACACTGTGGTAGTTGATGGAGCACAGGATCAATGAAAAAAACAAGCAACACATATGGCAAAACGAAAACCCAAACAAAATCTCTCTGAATCTGTTATGGCAATGTAATAACAGAATTCCAAAGATTTATTGTAACTGAATCACTGGAAGAAGCTCCTTTGGCCATTTTGTTACCTTTCTTGATTGAAAGAGTGAACTCACAAACTGTGAAAAAAGTGGCAGTCTTCTAGTAGAAATAAATAACAAAAAATATGCTGAAAACCTAATTAGAATGAAAATTTGGCAAAGTCTACTCACATGAATGACTGAATACCTTAAAAGAACAGGAATTTATCCTTAACTACACTAGAGGAAATAAAAACCCCTCTAGAAAAACAAGGGGTCATAGACTACGAAAAGAGAACCATTGGAAGGTGTGCTGAAGAACTACAAGCACACATATACATCCTGACATTTTACAAATCAATAATTCCCATCAGAGTAAAGACTGAACATTGTCTCAGAAGGGTAGAACAGTACATCCTCACACTTATGAAGTACTTTAAATGTCTTGAATATGAAGACCACAGGGAGAGCTGCAGAGGATTCTGATAAGTGAAAGTAGTAGTCCAGACTGCATAGAGAAAGATTGTCTTGACAAAACCAAATGCTTGAAATTCCTAGCAAACCTGCTTGCATTTTGAAGATGTGACAAATACAAAAGAGGGAGAGAGAAATATTGGAAATTAAATGCAAAAGAGACATAAAATTTTTTGAAACTAGGAAAATAATAGAGTCTTACTTGAAAGTGAATACTTCCACCTCTGTAACACAGAGTAAACCCAGTCAGCAAAAACAATCGATCAGACAAATATGGTACTCTCATTGAGAAACTAACCCAACTAGGACCAAAGGATTGACCAAAGTCACAGGAGCAGCTAAAAAACACTTCACTCAGCTGGAATCTATCGAACAGAACAACAAACAAACACCCATGCTACTACATGAATGATAACTACTGGTAATGACAAAGCTTCAACCAAAATAAATACCCTGCAGGAAAAATCCTCAAGACCACTGATCGATCCATCAGTTACCAAAATATATCCATAAATAAACAATAAAGCAAAACACATCCTAATTACTCCACTAAACTTGAACCTTTCTTTCAATCCATAACAAGTCATACTCAACCTACTGTTGAAAAAAAAATGACTGATCATATCAAATTCTTCATTATCTCAATCGAGAGGCCCCTCAACTTCAAGAAAAAAGATTCTTCCAAATAAAAAGAGAACTAATGAGAAACCAAATATTAAACAAGACCCTACAAACATACAAAGGTAAGGTAACTCCCAAGAATTAAAATAATAAAATCAAATCCCTAAATAGATCCTATAATGTAAAAAGTATGGATATTAAAACATTAACTGCAAACCTCAAATTTGTAGACATATAGAATGAAACATTAGATACATCTTGGAAGCAAAACCATCTATAGAGCATATACCTGTGATGGAAAATTTGTCTCTTAATCTTTGTCTTGGGCTGTAACATTTTTTAAAAATAATAATTACTTACAAACTATTAGGTAACAAATCCTACCTGTAATAAAACAGAATTTAGCATTAAATAACCCACAGGGCTTAGTTAATATGCCATTATATTACAACCAACCATCTTTGCTCATTCATTTTGACTTTCATGATGAACAGATTTGTTTTATGAATAACTGTTCTTATCTAGCATATGACATTCAGGTTATGCTTTAATCTTGGCCAGAATGTATTTGACACCCTTGGAATAAACAAATGTGAGATTTAAAAAATATTTTTCAACCCCATCATTCAACTAACAAGTTTACATGCAGTATCAATATATGAATCAAATTCTATAAGAAGTAAGACCTACCTTGTTTTCAGTACCTGTAGCTATTCAACATCATATTCTGGTAGGAGGATGAACTCAAACACATGATGCAAGGTTTAACACATTAGGTGACTTTTATTTTCCGGTGTCATTAACAGGGTACCTCATATAATAAGAAAACAGAAAAGGGAATGAAGGGTAGATAACTCTGACCCCTTTATCCTGCTGTTTGTGGGGTTCATTTGGCTGTTAGTATTTATATAACTTCAGTGAGATTTTCCACATATTTAAAATTCCATACAAATGTAAAAATTCTTGTTAAGTCTCATTTTTTTCATAAAGTGACATTGACATATTTTCCTCTCATATACACACTTCTACAAAATGAGCTGATCATCTGAAACCATCATTGAATACTTTTATTACATAACAGAGGTAAAGACAATGTGTATAAATATCTTTGCTAGCTGAAATGTATCTGCACATTATTAAGTTTCCGTAACATGTGAATTGTCAGTTTATAAGAATAATCATCTAGTAAAATCTGTTAGTTTTCCTGGGTCTTTTTTAAAAAAAATAGTTTTTGTCTTCAAAGCACTGAGCTCTGAAAACTTAGTTGATTAATACAAGGAAAGTATTTTGTATATTGAAACCAATTTTACGGAATAATTGGAAAACTAAAAAATGTCAGAAATGAATGAATGCTTTAAAATGTTTGAGAGTCAGCTGGTTAGCAGATTGATTTGCAGGTGGACAATTAAATAATGAAATATAATTTGTGAAAACTGGTTTAAGTATTTTGTCTTATTTCCATCCTCACATCTGTGTCTCTTATTAAATACAATTCCTCCACTATTTATTAGTAAACATGATTGAACAATTGTCTTTATTGGGAATTCTTTTAAGATGAGGCTTCTTAATCCGATTGAATAAGTCTAGTCTCAGCTTTTTGTTATTGATTGTTATTGATTTATACTAATTATATATATATATATATATATATATATATATATTTTTTTTTTTTCATCATACAACGTGTGAAAGCATGTGTGATACCACCAACCAGGGTGATAACACAGTTTCGGTAGCTCAAAGCGGTACTGCCACTCCTGGCACTACCGAGCAGCTTTTGCCACCATATAGGGTATTTAAAAGAAATATATATCTTTGTATACACAAGATCAACTAAAAGCAGACATTACATTGGACGTTCCTTCATCTTCATTTTGGTGCAGTTTGTGATTTAAAAAAGTGTTTACTTACGGCCGTTAGATGTCATAGCAAATATTATATATATAAATAAAAGGAACTAGTACACAAACAGTAAACTACTGTACATTGCAGCTTACAAATGAACTTTTTAAACCTGAAAAAATCTCTACCAAATTAGGGGTTTAGTTATATGGCAGTGCTAAATTCCAAACCTTTACCTCACACTGGTCTATCAGTGGCACAGTATTCCCAACAATCGATATACATTTACCATTTACAATCAGTCAGATTAGGGAATAACCAAAAGCTTAGGGAATAACCAAAAGTCACAGGGAGCAACATCTGGACTATAGGGAGGCTGAGGAACTGTCTTAAGGCCCATCTTGATCAAATAGTCTGTGACAAGGATGGAGTTTTGGACTGGTGCATTGTCCTGCTGGAAATGCCACTGACCCAATTTGAAGACTGCTGGCCTCTTCTGATGGAATCTCTTCCTGAACTCCCTTAAAACCTCAACATAGTAACCCTAACCCTAACCCTTTAGCCAATCAACTGTGGTGTATTGACTTCCTTACTCCTCCCACACCTCTCATCATTCCTCACAGACTCACTGCCTTCCTTGAATCTCTTATGCCACTCAAAAACTGATGCTCAATTCATGGTTGAAAAGCAGTCTGAAGAATTCCATACATTTCTGTGGCATTTTTTCCAATTTTAAAACAGAATTTTATGGCATATCATTCTTCTAAAGTGTCCTTACGTCCAGATTGCATTTTTGAAATTCACCAGCTGTGACAATCAGGGTGTATTTGAATTCCTGCTGTAGCTGTTCATTTGAAGCTGAAATCATAAAAATTGGTCAGTCATTTCATAAGATAACATAGTGAATTTTCATGAGTCTACAACAATTTTAAATGCCTGTGCAAAAAATTCTGGAAACTTATTGAATGCACCATGTATATATACATGTGGACCATTTTAAATTTCTCTTCTAAATTTTATTTTATTCTAAGCAGTTAAGCATTATGTATCATCTTTGTAATTAAAATGACAAATGTTTTAATAAGTTTAAAAAATATATTTTTCTTGTATTCAAAAATTGGATTCATATTAACCTGATTTTAAAATATTTTTGGTAAAACTTAGTATATGAGCTTGTCAGAATTATTATCAGTTAGGAAATCTCAAATATCATTCTAACAAAATAATGTTCACACATTCTGATCTCTTTTACAAATGCTCCAAACATACTGTAGCCTCCAGTCTATATATTGAATTTTCAATGTTTTACAAAGATCAGCATTATTCAAAATAACATGTTTACTTTAGGGGAGAGAAAGCATATTTGTGCCTTGAGTTTGTAAATCTAATGCAAAGCCAATGATCAGGTAGAGATATTCCATGCAACTAAGGAAAGCAAAGGTAATATTATTCATATCATTAGTTTCAAACGATTTCTTGAAGGTCTGTGCTGTGTTCAGTTTTGGCATTTTCTTGCTGCTAAAGGATACAATGCCTAAAATAGGTTTCATGGAGTTCCCTAAATGACTGCTGACTTCTGGATAATAGCTATGATCTGTAAAATACCCAGAAACTTCTAAAACTTTTATGAGCAGTTTGGGGCTGTATTTTTGGTTTACATAATGACGAATCGGCATGAATAGATATAGTCCCTCTTGAGAACTGTGCCTTAAAACTATTCACAGTTCATGCTAATATTCACTATATGTGTGTATAACTAAGATTATCCCTTAAATCTAAGACTTCTTAGATGCCATTCTTATTGTCAGGCTGATTGAATCATGATAGAAAAGTAAATTAGCAGAGAGAAAAGTAGGATTTCAAGTGTGATACTTTTTTCTACATGTTTAATATCTCTCTATTGTCACAGTTGTTAAATTTGGTGTAGGTACCACCAAAGGTAATGTAACAATCATTATGGGACATAATAAATAGTAATTTATAATGACTCCGATATGTATAAATATGAATTATATTTCTCTTTGTCATTTGTAACTACAAAATTAAAATAGATGTTTACTTACTTTTTGGTTAAATATGTTTCTGTAAGTCTGGTCTTTTAGATTTAGTGGATTTAAGGAATTTTGAAAATATACTTGAAGATAATCAATATTCAGATCATAAATTAGAAAATATGACCAAGTTATGAATATTTGGTTAATTTTAAGAACTGTTCAGATAGTAATGTGAACAAGCATTGAAGAAAATAACAAATAAGTGGAGGGGTTGGGAAAAAAGGAGGTGCCCGTGGTATAATGGTTATCATTGTAGAAAATGGACACGGCGACACAAGTTCAAATCCTGGACGAGACTGATTGCATTTCACAAAGCACTAATACCCTTGGGAAAGGTATGAATCCAATTATTCTCCCTCCAACTATGGGTAAATAGTAGGGCAGACTGGGTTCTTCAGCCTTGGTGAGGCAACTAGACTAGGAGAAGGAAAACTCTGAATTTAAACCTGTTAAACTCCGCATAAAAATTGACCTTGTGTCATATCCTGCCCGAGCGGAGGGGTTGGTAAATATGATAAAATGGAATTGGCAACCTAAGTTCAAATCCTGGACAAGGCTATTTGCATGAATCTGCCTGATCTCCTCTTAGCAATGGGTAGATAGTAGAGCAGACCTAGTTCTTTAGCCTTGGTTAGATAATCAGTATAGGAGAAGGAAAACTCTGAATTAAAACCAACTTGACTCCTCTTAACAAATTGAACTTGTATCCCATTCTGCTCCTGGCAGAGGGGTTGGGTAAATACATACTTTCATGCCTGAGAAATTAGAATTTATTAGGGGAGTTTTAAGTGGGATGAACTGCTTATTTGACCAAAATTCTATATTGGTTATTATTATGGATGGATCATTTTGTCTATAAATTTTAAATTATGGCATTACTTGTGTTGGAAAGTTGGGGAGCAGGGAGTATCCCTTCAAATTACTTGAGTAAACAAAAGGAAGAAAAGTAAGTCAAGATGGAATAATTTGAAAGGAAAGAGAAAACAAAAATTAAAAAAAACAAAGAACCTTAAGGGGACAGATACATTGTTTTACTTATAAATAGATTAATTACAGTTATTTCTACTTGAGAAACAACAGGAATTGAGCAGTGTGATCCCATTGAATAGTATTTTTATTCATTCATAGCAACATGTAATTTGTATGCATTTTCAGTTTTAAAATCAAATATCTATATAAAAAACATGGATAATTTTTTCGTACTTCATAAGATTAATTTTCAGTAAGAATATGATGCTGCTATTTTAAACTGAAATAAATTCTGTAAATTTTTAACAAAAAATAATCTTAAAATCATTTAATTTTCTTTTGATGTCATAATTTGCTAAACAAACATAAATGTTAATGCTTTTTAGCATTTGAAGAATTTATTCAATGTTTACCAACTGTAGATTTTGGCATTTTAATTATTTCTACTGGCATTGACTTGCATTACAGTGACTGTTTTTGATTTGTTCCAAAATAGCTATTTTTTTAGCAAGTTAGAAATGTTTACATGCCAACATATTTTTTGAGGGTTAGAATTTTTTATACAGTTGAAGATACACAGTTTTCTGAACCTTAAAAGGCTACCCACAAATGACTGACTAATTTGATGAGCTAGTCAGCAATGACTTATGTTCTGTCAATTAAATGGCTTGATCAGTGAAATTATTACAAATTCATTGAACTTTCCAAAATGTGGCTCAAAAGAACAGCTGTTTCAAAGAACCAGTAGTCCTAACAGGATTGTATGTAGAATGACCAGTAGACATTATCAGTAGTGAAAAATTTGTGAGGTTGGAAAGAAAGTGGTTACTTTTGTAACATATTCATTTGTGACATATTCTTATATTAGCTTCATATGAATTTACTTATATTAAATGATCACATATAAATTCAATCAAGGTAAAAGTTTTGATTATTTTTGTGACAAAATTGTATCAAGCAAGCAAGTTATTTGTACATTGGTTATAAAATTCTTTGGGTCTTGAGTAAAAAATATATATATTTTTTTTTTAAATCTCTTCAAAATTGGTGAAGTATTTTCTGTTCAGGAATGATATAACGATCAGAAAAGGTTATAATCCAATGGGGTAAGAGCAGAAGAATAGGTTATTCATAATGAAGAGAATCTTTGAAGGTAAGCTTCTCTGACTGAAACTGAGTATCACTGGCCTTTTTATAGACAGTGCAAATATTCTTCACTGATGATGAGTCTAATGAACCCTTCTTGAACTCTTCAAAGAATGTAGTGTCTAATATGGGTTTCTGCCCTATCAGCTGAGACTAGAATATGCCAACTGCATCTCTATAGAGGCGTAATCCCCACCACCACCACTAATGAACCCACCTGTTGGCTGTAAGTGGCAACATGTTATGCTTTTGGGAGGGGATCCTGGCGGCCAAGCAGTCTGTAGCTCAGCAACCAAAGTTGACAAATGACTTGCAACACTCCACTTAGGCCTTTACTGTACTACATGGATGATTGAAGAGGCCTGGTCAGATCAATCAGCTGGTCATATCAAGCCATAGCATCTATATGATTGTTCTGACCATATTCTTCAAGTTGCTTTTGTGGCATATAAATACCCAACCCTATTTTATCTTCAAGTTGCAAGAAGGCAGTGGCTGAGGGTGATTTCACTGAGATAGCAATGCTTGAAACCATTTAAACTGTATGCAAACAAATAATTAATACTAAATAGAATGATTAGTATTAGATAGCAATACATGAAACTAATTATAATTATTAGTCTTAGCAATACTTGAAACCATTTAACTGTATGCAAACAAATGAGTTCTACTTCATTTAAAAATAATGTTACCAACACACTATTTACTTGCAAATCATATATATATAAACTTGATATAACCTAACCTAACCTGCTTTTGATATACATTAATTTGTATGGCTTACATCAACCAAAAATTATTCAATTTGACCTAAACGATTTCAGAAATGAAAGAAAACATCTGAACATTAAGTTATATACATAACTATGTCTTATATAATCAACCAACTGTATTCTTATGATGGAGGGAATGCTCGTGGTGTAATGGTTATCATTGTAGGACAACCTGAGTTCAAATCTTTGATGGGGGTATATGCATTTCACATAATGCTAATGTCTTTGGAAAAGGTATGAATCCAGCTATTTTCCCTTCCCCCATGGCTAACCAGTAGGGCAGACTAAGCTCTTTCACCTTGATGTGGCAACTAGTCTAGGAGAAAGAAAACTCTGAATTCAAATATGTTAAACTCTGCTTTGAAAATTGATGTTGGGTCATATTCTGCTCATGACAAAGGGATTGATCAATACATATATTAAAGTTATCATAGCAAAACGTGTGAGAGGGATTTCTTTCCAAGGTAATTCTTTGCTTTAATCCTTGCTTAAAATAACAATATAAAACCTGAACTTGAATGCATGATGATGTGGAAACAAAAAAATAATATCCTTATCAGATTTAAGTGTATTGGTATGATGTCATGATTGAATAAAAACTCTTCCAGTGTTGAACTGAATTTATTATTTGCACACATAGTTTCCTTTCAATTGTTGTTGCTAAGTAACTTTCAATATTAATCTATATTAGATTTTTGTTTGTTGCTGGAATTTTTCATGATAGGTTGCTGTTTGTGAGCAGACATTAGCATGAAGAGAGGTAGAAAGAGGGACACTATTGCAAATTTGTTGTTTACTCATCTCAATCCCAGAGCTTTGACTTTGAAAGATAATTAAGGATTTGTTAATATAATTACATTTCAGGTAATTTAATCTCAAACTTGGTATTAAGAAAAGTGAAGAGGAAACATAACTTGATTTTATTTTATCTTATTTACTTGTTTTTTTAAAATGTTTTTGAATGACCACAAAATTCCAATTAAGTACTCACAAAAGCCAAACACTGATGTTGAGAAGGCATACAATTATAATTGTTATCCGAATGATTGAAAAGAGTTATTTCAATTTCTTGTAGGCTTATGTAAAAAAAAATGTTAAAAAAGGGGGTAGAAATGTGCTGTTTTCAAAGTAATTTATTATTTATCATTAATTGTCTTGTTTAATTTTTATCATTGCATATTAGAGACAAAAAAAAAATCATATGCAAACTTTGGTGATATGAATGAAGAATGCAAAGAAATTTTTCAGTAGTGACCTCAGTCATATGTACTATAATGAAAAGGCTTAACATATAATACATTAGTTATTATTTGTGCAAGGATTCACTGAGATATTTAAACTTGAATGAATTTTTATGAAAGAAACTGATAATATATTTCCTTCCTGTCAGTGGGGCTTAGAATATGTTGAGTGTACCCCTAAAAAGTGCTAAGACACTCTTCCTCAAATACAATGGCCTTAGTATGAGTTTGATACTAAACTGTAACCAGTGGTGAGGCTCCTATTTTGGAGCTCTGAGGAATGTGGAGTCACCACTTTGTTGCTATTACTCCCAGGTCCACTCCAAATTTGAGTGGCAGTACTTGTTAGGATCCCATCTATTGGTTAAATAGATCTGTTTAAAAATTATTAGCATTATATAAGAATATTTGAAACCACATAACTGTGTGCAATTAGTGTTATGAATAGTCACTTGAAACTATAATTGTTTACTCGGGATTATTATTAATAGTTTGTTGAAGCAATAAAATTGTTTGAAATACTTGAAATCATGTAACTGGGCAAATTATTTGTATTAGTTAGGAATACTTCAAGCCATCTAATCTTGTGCAAATTATTATGATACTTGCATTAATCAAATGTGATTGTATATGTATGTTGACAAGATGGGATTATTTCTGAGTACAGACAAATTTTAAAAAGTGAGATTAAAAAAACATGATTGTAATGAAATATTGAAAATATAGATATTTATAATTATAATAGAATATTAATTGATAAATCAAATTTGGGCTTTAAACAACTCATGAATAGTTGTTATTCCGTTAAACTAGTAAAATATTAACATGTATTTACTGTAGGAGTTGTTTAATTAATTATAGCTTCTTTGTTGAAGTGATGCTGAAAATGCCTTATGTGACCATAACAGATTTTCCTCCCAGTTGGCCGTAAAATACACTCTGCATCTTTGCAATAGGTAAAACTCTGCCAAATGAGTGTCCTGAATATGACATTAAAACATCTGATGGTAAGGCTCCAGCCCTGAAGTCTTAGGAAATGTGGAGTACCATTTCATTGCCATTACTCGCAGGTTCACTCTCAGCTGGAGTGGTAGCACCTGATAGGGTCCTATCTATGGGTCAAATAGAACTGTAACATTTAAACTGTGTGCAAATAAATGATTTACATTAAAAGTGTCTGAAATAAAACTCTTAGACCATTTAGCTGCGTAAACAAATAACTGATATTTAATTGAATTGGTTGGTTGGTTGGTTTTTATGGCACATCAACTTTTGTAGGTTATTTAACGCCAAATCCATTTTAATGCAAATAGTTCTATTTCAAACAATTCAGTTTAGTATGAGTACACAGTTTAATTGACCAAAAACATTTCTATTTCAAGCTATTCAGTCTATTCAAAAATTCTAATTCAGCTAATTCAGTTTAGTATAAGTACAGATTTTGTTTATACACAGTTAAATGTCAAAACAGTTATATATTAAACAATTCAGTTCAGTGTAAGTAGAGTTTCCATGTCAAAAACAGTTCCATTTCAAACAATTTAGTTTAGCATAAGTACATAGTTTAAATGTAAGTACAGTTTAATTGTCAAAAACATTTTTCTTTCAAGCTACTCTGTTTAGTTAGACAATTCTAATTCAAACAATTCAGTTTAGCATAAGTATACATTTAGTTTTATTTAACCCGTAGATAGGGCCCTATCAGGTGCTACCAATCTGGGCCCGAGTTGGTGTATTCTACAGCCCCAGTTTAATTGAATTGTTAGTGATAAATAGCAATACTTGGAACTATGTTCTAATAAATGCGTAATGTTGAATAGAATTATCAGTGTTAAGTATCAATACTTGAAACTCAGTGAGCCCAAATTAAGTTGTTAGAGTTACATAGTGATGTTTGAAACCATTTAATTGTATGTAAATAAAACTATTAGTATTAGATTGCAATACTGGGAGCCATTTAAGCAATTGCAAACAAAGGATTAATAGTAAATAGAATTATCTGTGTTAGACAGGAATACTTGAAACTATATAACTGTAGGCAAATGAAACTGTTAGAGTGAGCAATACTTGAAAGGGCAAACAAATGATTGATATTAAATATAATTTTTAGTTTTAGATAGCAATACTTGAAACCATTTACTTGTGTACAAAGAAATGAGCTGTAACTTCTTTACAAATGTTATCTATGTACTATTCATTTTATATGTATAAACAGGATTTGGTATTAAATAACCTATAAGGGATGATATGCCATAAAACCAAAACAGCCCAATCCCCATAACTGATTTTCTCATTACTTACTGAGTCAATATTTTTGTGATTAAATATTCTGGTAATAATAACACATGAAGGTCATAAACGGGAATCTTTTTGAAAAATGTAAGATAATTTTTTTCTATAGATGGTAAACTCTTCATCATTTGGAATTGGTTTATAGCAAAAATTATTTTAATCTTGCAGAAATAGAAGAATGTGTGATGTGTATGGAGGAGCATGCTTTAGTCAAAAACATCTTTAAAAATATGCTAAACATGGGTTTTGCTACTGTGAATCTGGGTCAAAAAGATCATTCATGGAATAAGAAAACATTGACTCTCTGGTAAAGAAAAGGTTTCAGGAGAAGCTGATAGTCTTCAGAGACATGTTAGTACCCATCACTATTAATTTCTTAAAAAAAGGTGCAATTATACACAGTACTTCTATTTGCCTACTCCTTAGGCAAAAATCAGACTATTATGCCTAGAAATAATTATTACATATTTTTGATAATTGTATTTTTGTATGTATCTAAGCATAATACAGCAAAATGGTGTATTATAGTAAGATATTTATCCATGAAATTGTGACAAAATGCTCTCAGAGAATAAAGCAACTTCCAATCCAATTTGCAATTTAATAATAGTGCATTTGTGCTCACTAAAATTTTCTGAAGAGAGCTAATTTTTAGAGCTGATTATAGAGTATTTCTTCTTATTCACTTATATTTATTTGCAATTAGTTATTACATATAATCTATGAATAGGATTTGACTGTAAGTTAAATAGCTGCTTTGAATAATGATATAAAAAATGATAGTTTCAGTTGTGGCTTGATAAAATCAGATGTTACACTGTACAAAAACCAAGAAAAGTAATATATGTACTTCCAAGGTGATGACACATCTACCTAGTAAATATTAAGTCGTCTGGAAGATAATGGCTTATTTTATATTCAAATCTGCAAGAAAAATTTTTTTTTCAAACAATCTGATACATAAATTGATGCTCAAATATAAATTCATATCAATACTTCTTATGTATCATACCTTTTAAAGGTTATGAAATTCAAACATTAGAATTTAACTATTATTTACAAGATATTTTTATTTTAATCTTTTGTTGTTTTTTTTTTATAATTAGTTGTTTCACTTTTTCTTTTTTTATTTACCTTTTCTTTGACTTTTTTTATTCAATGCTTGGAATAATTTGCCTATTGCAGTTACAGAAACTGACAAGAACTTTTCATGGGTTAGAGTTTTTTAAATAGTCTTTAATAAAAAAAATATAAATTGATATTTTCAAATTTTTATTTATAATGATAAATTCATTTTCATAAATTGACCATACTAAAAAGATTTGTAAAAGTTTAGGAGGTAATGTTTTACACTATATGGTTTCTTGTATATCTTTTTATTTTTACAAGAAATACTAGACAATTTTTTTTTGTTTAAATCAAGTTTAGAATGAAAACAAGGAGAAATTAATATTATATATTTTCTTCTCACACAGTTGGACAAACAAAATAATGTTCTATATTTAAAATTGTATGTATTTTCTATTTTCAAACCAATAACATATCCAGTGTCAGTAAAATATAGGCAAAAATTGAAAAAAGAAAGAAGCTTTACCAAAGGAACAGGCAATTTTTTGCTTGGAATCATTTAAAAATATTTTCAAGAATCAAGAAACATTGACTTTGCAAAGGACAATAAATGACAAAAACCTTAGGTATTAGATGATATCAGTATAATAAAAATAGTATAAAACAATACATCGTGACACACAAGAAAAGAATTATAAAACAATAAATAATATGAAAGGAATGCAAACAGCATTTTTTTCCTTTAATCTGTCCCAGTCTCTGCTGTCTGAATGATTTGGTTAAGTGCTTGATTTCTTGTTTCTGTAAAGAGTATTTTGGGATTGGCACAAGACTTAATAAAAAGATGGCCATAAACATTTCTTTTTATTGTATTCTTTCTTTTCGTTTTCCTATTTTTTTGTTATTTGCCCTATAGTGTTATCTGTGTGCATGTGATGGATGGTTGATTTTGGCTGTTCAGTCCCCACTCTTGGTGTTGTAAGTAAAACTAGCCTCACTGTGCTATGTTGCTTCTTTGCTTATGGCAAAATATTGCATCCCATAATGTATACTACTGAGATGCTTCATATTACAATGTCTCCAAAATGTCTTGCATCAATAAAGTTAAACCAAGAAGATTTGGCTGTAATTTTAGGAACTCTCAGACATTTATACAGAGTGAACTGTCTTTGCACTCAATTTTCTCTCTATTTACATTTCTTTACATTCAAGGAAATTGCAAGGTTTGTGCATGCACACACACACACATATATATATATATATATATATAGTGTAGTAAATAGGTATAGGGTCACTTCAGTAAGAAAAGAAGAAATAAAGCATAAATTAACTGGACAAACCAATAGTCATTCAGGGACACATTAGCTGACTTGCATAACTTACTTTGGAAATCATTTCTTTCAGCTCATTTTCTGTGATTTTATAAAACCTTTGTATAACATCTGCATATTTAAACACTGTCTGTATGTGTGTATACAGTAGGGTGAAATAAATATTCATACATATGAAATTAATGCCTTATATTTGTACATATGACAAAAAATTAATGGCATTAATTTCTATAAAATTAATTGTAACCTAAGTTTATTTGCACATATTAGTAGAATATATCCTTATACAGTAAAATATATATAAAAATTTTGTTCAGGCTATGTTTGAAAGATAAAAAATAAAAATTTTCATATGTATGAATATTTATTTCACTCCACAGTATATATATATATATATATATATATATATATATATATATATATATATAGTGAATGTGTAACACTTTGATTTACCAGAATATTACATTATAAAGAAATGGTTAAATTTAGTGATGAGAAAATCCAGTGATATCATCACATGAGAGTGTATATCAATCTTAATTAGGTTTGGTTTGTTTAATGGTAGTTTAATTTTGTTGGTTATTTAATGCCAAAGCCACCCTTCTAGAAAAACAGCAGTGTTACTATTTAAACCATAGCTGGTAGGAATAAAGGAGATTTGTACCTTTCTCAAGGATATTAGTCTGAAAGTGAATGTACTAACAGGATCAGAATTCTAACTTGCTTACTATAATGTTGCAATCCAGCACATTAGCCCCAATTCCATGGGGATTTCCCCATTTTTTTTTAGTTTGTTAAAAAAAACAAAAAAAGCATCTCTGTAAATTTGCACTTTCCAGCTTCAGTTTACATTTAGTTACATATTCAGGAATATTCAATATAAACTCGAAAATTTTAAGTGTTTTTCACATTGGTGCCATACAAGAGCAAAAATTATTTATTGTCATCATTTTGGTGGTATGGATAAATAGGTTATTCTATAAGGAATCTACAATCAATCAATCTTTTGTTTAGAAATTAATGAAAAGATTCAATTATACCAGTCATGTTATTACTTTTGCAAAATTATCTCATGCACATTGAGAAAGAAGGTCAATAAAATCTGTTAGAAAAGCTTTTATTGAATATGTAAATATTATCACTTAAAAGCCATATATGAGCATTATATTCCCTATTCATGTGAGATAATGATATGAATAACAATATTGATAATTTGAAAGAGAATACCAAGTGTATGCTATGTAATGATGTATATGCAACAGCTAATCATATAAGTGATTGCAGCAAACTAGCACAAAAAGAAAACAAGAACAAGCATGACTTGATGGAGAACATGATCCACTGGGAATTGTGCAGGAGATTGAAATTTCCTATGAGTTAATAGTACATACTCAAACCATCAGAATTTGTCTTAGAAAATTAAATGCATACGATTCTCTAAGAATTAGAGATACAAACAGATTACCTAATCCAGGACAGAAAACTAGAACTAGGTTTTATAAGCAAAAAAGAAAAGAATCTTTCATCTTGTGGATTTAGCCATGCTAGCAGACCTCTCAGTGAACTTTAAGGAAGGTGAAAAGCTGGAAAAAAACCTTGACCTTGCTTTAGAACTGAAAATATTGCAGAACATGATGGTGACAGTAATACTAATTATCGTTGAAGCCTTTCAAAAAGTCCCCAAGAATCTGGCAAAGGAACTGGAGTTTACAAGAAGAAATAAGATCATCCAGACCATAGTACTGCTAAAATCAGCTTGGTTGGTTGTATTTTATGACATAGCAACCCTTGTAGGTTATTTAATTGCTTTTTAACACTAGTAATTCTATTCAGCATTACACATTTCAGTGGTTTCAAGTTTAGAAAATGACTGAATATTTCTATTTGACCCATAGATGGAATTGTAACAGATATTACAACACTGGGTCAGGGTGGACCTGGGAGCAATGGCAATGAAGGAGTACTCCACATTCTCCATAGCTTCAGAACTAAAGACTTGAAGTTGCTTAGATTTCAGAGAAAGACCACCAGTTATATGGGGTGAATAACTTGCAAGGAATAGAATAAATCATTTTTGAATTTTCAATTATATTTTTATAGTATTTTACTGATTGAATGTAGCAATCAGATGAATTTGACTTGCTCAATTTCATTCTTTGAGGTCAGTAAGCATGAACCCTTGTGTACCTTAAAGTCATTTATACTCTGAGAAGATTGAGCCCTGAATGCTAGGCTAGGTAAAAAAGAAAAGGCTTGTGTATGTTGGAAAAGTTATAACCATTTTGAATGTATGGTAGACTTCAAACATAAGAGTGACATAAAGACATATGAATGGCAGTTTCTTTATATTTTTATCACATTAAGAGAGGTTCTAAATATGATATTTCAAGTGATTATTTACTTATTTTAACTTATATATTTTTGCTTCATTGTATGATAGAGAACTAGAATTACATTTTTAGATAAAAGGACTTACAATAAAAGATACTTTCATGACAGTATCTTGAGTAGAAGATTCTTTTAGCACGATTTTTAAATTCAAATTTCTTTTAGTGTTATGTCATTAAATAAAGGTATTTTATTTCATAGATATATAAAGGTGGCATTCATTTTTAGTATACAATGTCCCAGAATATGGATTGTAAATATTTTATTTGAATATATTACAATTAATTTTTGCATTGATATCCAATAATTATAGGCCGTTATATACTTGCTAATGGTGATAATGTAGAAAAAAATCCTCTTACAGTCCTTTTTTCTTACATTGAAAAGTTATTTGATGGAGGGGCATTGAGTGTAATTGTTATCCTCATAGGAAATAGAATTAGTGACCAAAGTTCAAATCCAGGATGCAGCTGTTTGCCTTTCCCTTCATCCTAATGCCTTTAGCAAAAGGCAGGAATGCATCAGTGCTCCCACCTGCTATGAGACAAGAGTAGATTGTGTTCTTTAGATTACTTAGGCAACCAGTCTAGAAAAAAGAAAACTGAATTCAGACCAGCTTTAGTTCATTTAAAAATTGACATTGTGTTACATCCTGCTTCAATATATTGAAAAGTTGCATTGATTAATCTGTTGATTAATCTCTTGTATTTTGTATGAAAATTTTACTTTGGATGAATTATCATTTGAACAGTTTTAATTTAACTGAAATATCTCTCAAATATTCTGAATGTATTGATAGTTTGTAAACTTTTATGAACTAGTTCTAATCTGGTGTCCCTAATAATATATGACATTGTTATTAAACATTTTTTGTCAGCTACTAAAAATATTTCTGAACAAAACTTCTTTGCTTCAGAGTTTTATGAACTAGAATTGATTTTTCTTTCAAAATATTTTTCTCTGTAAAATGATTTAAAGAATTTAGAAATCTTGTGTTTATTTATTTATTTTTTTTTGTCATTTGAATAGAAAAATACTTCAAATGGTCTTTAAAAAATCTTTCACTTTCTAACTTTTTTTTTTCTGAGATGAATTTCTTTCAGTTTTTAAGAGAATTTAATATTATGGTGATTTGATTATATTAGAAACATATTTTATCAAATTATTTTGCCTTCTGAAATAATTATGAATAACATTTTTATATCTTTTAATATTTTCCATTTTTGCTGGAATGATTCTACTGAATATTTTCAGTAACTTCCCTGAAAAAAACAAAACAACACCTGGTCTAATTTTTGAATGAATAACCCTTGAATAACTGAGAAATACTTGAATAGCCTTTTTAGTTGTTCATATAATACTATTTCCTAATAGGGTTTGTCATGTTAAAACTTTAAAAAAAATGGCTCTTATTTTTCTTGAGATTTTATTTACAGAATCATAAAGCATTTGAGATAAAATTAACCATTTTTTTGTAATTTCATTTTGAAACTGGGATAAAAAAGAATTTTTAAAAATAAAGATAAAACTAATGAGATTCAAATGAATGAACTTTGATTTGCTAATATATTATGAAAAAATAAGCAGAAGTACTTATATCTGTAATTGAGAGAGTAATTGACTTTGTGTTGTATAGCCGTGATACAACTGTACGTATACATATATATGCGGAAACATAATCAACAATAATGACGAACAAACACACTTCTTTAGAAAAATATACCTCTCACACTTTATTCGAAAGGGTTGCAAAAGGGTTGTGTGTGAGAGGTGAGTTGGAGACTGAACAGACTGCAACATATTGACCTCAAGTTCCTCTGACTATAGCAGCACTTCTTTCTCATTCTGCTGAGCTGCTCACCTGGGGTCCTGAGGGCCCAAGCCCTCTGCTGCGAGCTGGTTCTCACTGCAACTCAAACTCTAACTAACTGACTCCAACTCACTCAAACTCTCTGTGGCACCGGGTTATATAATTGCTTGACGCCCACCTGCTTCCCGTGGGAGTCGGAATTGCACTGAATTCAACCCGTCCATGGTCAAGGTTATATCTTGATATCTACGACCGGATGCACCTGTTTCTTGATTGATGGCTGGGTCAAAGGTCAGTATTTTACACTAGTGGGTAGAGTGTTCAAAAATGGTCCAGAAGACCTGGGTTCAATCCCAGATTGCGTCATACCAAAGACTTTAAAAATGGTACTTGATACCTCCTTGCTTAACACTCAGCAATATAAGGTGAGTGTTAAGGGTAAAGTGGAGCAATCCAGGGAAAGGAGTACCCCCCTCCCTTACACCTCCGTATCGTAGCTATTGAAAAGGGAGCCTTCTGGTCACCACTATGGTCACCAGCTTATATTATTAAAGCAACAAATTCTAATAAAGTTGTCTTTTTTATTTATCATAAATACATACTAATCTATTTTCTGTTAAACTTGAATTTTAATCTTAGTGGAATAAAATTAACAAATAGAAAATGAAGATAAAAATAGTATTTTGTATTTTTTAACAATTTAATGCCAATAACTATTTTGATTATTTTCTTAAAAGAGGTCATTAGTAGATCAATATGCGAATATTGTAGTTTTAAAAAATGTTAATTATCAGAATTGACCTGTTTTCAGTCAGCAGCTTAAAAAACTACTGGTGTGTACACCACATGAATCATTGTTTTTGAGATGAAATATTATTATTATCAAACTAATTATTTTTTCATTAGTTTTTAATTTTTTTCTCACCACAAATTAAGCTAATACATTATAACCAAGGTACCAGATCAAGTCTTGTTTGAAGTTACTTTTCATTTTAAATTTCTGAAAAAGCTGAAGAAATGATTGGTTTTTAAGTATCATGAAAGCAGCATAAAACATGAAGAAATTAGTCAAAAATAAAATTGAGAGTAGTAATTAAAATACTTAATTTCAGAAATAGTAGAAGATACAACTACTACTACTACTTAAAGTTTGAGAGAAAAGATATCAGAAGTATTTAGAAGTAACCGATTCTGCCTTATCCATATGGATTTAGTATGATAGCCTAAATAGGAAATCATGGTTGTATAGCAAACTCCTTTGGTAGGTATGGAATTGACTTAGCCTTGTTTAGGTCTCAGATATCCTGTCAGCAGGGATTAGAATTCATCAACAATATCCTCTGCAGAGAGGTAATGCTACCTCAAGAAAGGCTTTCCTGGGTATGAAACTAATATGCATTCACTTCTGAACCTCTCAATGGACTACCTCTTAATTGCTTTTGCTTTTAGGTTCACTTTTACATAGTGATAATACTTATTAGGTTCCTATTATGTGTCAAAGAAATCTGTTTTCTAATTGCCTGATATGTAATAACCGCGTGGACAAATGATGATAGACAAAAATTTGATATTATAAAAAGATGCCATGAACATTGAAAATATAATTATGATTACAATCAGACATTTACAAATGAATCAAATTTCAGAATTAAATAACCCATAAGGATTTGATATACTATTAAACAAATAAACTAAACCAAACAAGCCTCAGATTGCTTCAAATATTTACAGTCACCCTTCTAATACATGCAGAACTTAGATTTGGCTTAATGCCAAAAGTATTGGGCACTTATTGAGAATCAATCTCACAATTCACTATTAATTGATCTGTGAAAATAGCTTGCTAACTATTACATCATGATAAAGTGCTCTCAAAACTAAACTTTACTTAATCTGGCATGCAGCTTTTAGATCGTTTGTTGTACCTGTTATTCATAATTGGTCACCCATTTAGATTCCAGAGTGGTGTATTACTGTTTATCTTGATCTTCTAGGTATAGAATGTGAGTTTATGTCTTAACTGAACTTTATGCTTTCTTCCCAACTTTTCTTATTTCATCTTATGAACTCAAAATGCATCTGCTGTAAAATGTGATAGAAAAAAATCAACATAATAGTATTAGTAAAATGTATGTGGAATAATGAATCTATAATGTTGTTGATTCGAAGCATATTAGTAGATCATATAAGTCAATTTCAAGCTTTTGAACTTGACAGTGGTTCTTTTTGATTTGGAGGAGGAGGAGGAGGAGGAGGAGGAAGAGACTTACTTGGTCTCAACCTGAATTAACATCTCTGAATTTTTTAGTTGACTTACACAACATCTATAGTAAGTCCCATTTATTAAAAATAAAAGTGCAAATCAATTTATGATTTCTAAGAATAAATAAATTCAATTTTTTGATATTTTCAGTCTAAGATAATATATATATATATATATATATAAACCAAAAAAACTAGAAAAGTATCATCTATACCTATAATGGCATTTTAATATGAAAAAATCTTATGTTTTTTTGTGTATTTACAAATTATACATGAACTTAGAAATGCATATAGCTACAGTTTTTGCTGACTCTTTGAGCTGCTTCAGATAAGCAATATAAAGTTACTATATTAAAGAATCCAGTTATATATAATATTGGAAATGTAGAATAAAAAGTAAATTCAACTTAGAATATTTGTTTCAACAATATTTTGACATCTACAAAGCAAAATTTGTCTACTAACCTTTGTCTTCTGCTCTAACAATTTGTTGAAAAATAAAAATACAAACAGTTCACTTATAAATCATATATATATATATATATATATATATATATATATATAAACAAACAGGGTTGGGCATTAAATAACTCACAAGGGTTGATATGCCACTAAACAAAATAATGAAAGAATTAAATCAACAGTGCTCCATATGTGGGATAGTTATAACAAAGTTGAAAATAAACCATTGATGAAATTGCTTTTTCAGAATCATTGTTTAAAAACATTTCAAACCAATTGGTGTTCACAAGCTTTTATATATTACTGTCAGTATCACAATGTTAAATTGATCATTGTATATTTATTAGCTTCTCCAAGTATCTGATGATTGTCTTACCATCATAAAATGCAAAAAAGCTTGTGATGACTTTGGGTTTGAATATTTAAAAAAATGATTTTAAAAAAGCAATTTCATTTATAGTTTATATTCAACTTCGATATATGAGAGCAAGAAAAGAGGTTAGCAGTACTTGAAACAGATATTCATCCGCTGTATTTTAATCTATTAAATGAAAGTATATAAGACTAATAAATATACTCCCTGGAGAATCAATTTGAAAATATAAAGGATTTCTTTAAGATAAATAGATATTGAATAAATTATAGTTTCTCACCATCTCTTGAGTAGCATATAGTGATAAGTAAGTTAATTGCATGAATCATATATTTCTCAATCCCATGATAGCTTGCAAATGTGGCCTTGAATCAGGCTAAACTAAAATAAATAATTATATATTTATATGCTTGTACTCGCAAGCATTGATAGTGATATCTGTGTAAATATAAAAAGAATATATTCATTTATATGTGGATAATATGTCAATGTTTTACTTTTTCCTTTTTTCTAAACCATCTTAAAGATGATGTTATGTAACGTTGTCTCATTCAAAAAATTAAACTCAAATGAAAAAACGAGAAAATTCTTAGTGTTTTATTTCAAAATGTATGTAATATAATTAGTGCTTGAAAAATGTTATATTTTTATTCTATTATATCAATTCATTTGTTGGTTTATTTATTTTTTCTCAAAAAAGATCATTGATATCTCTATATAGAATTTGAAACTGAGATTTATTTTGTGATTCATAAGAGAAAAATATAAAGATTCATGTATTAGAATAATTACAATTCGTTTTGATTTTAATGAAAAAGAAACTTCAGAAGTTCAGTATGTACTTCAGCTAAAATGGATTTTAATATGAAAAATTAAGAAGTTTAATAGAATCTAAACTGGAGCCAAGTTATGTTACCATGAAAAACATTAAGCAAAAGCTTTCTTAAGAATTTAAACTTGATTCTGCCTTGGTGGTAGGGTTTAAAATATGCTGACTGTATTCCCTGCAGAGAGAGTAAGGCCCCCACAAAAGGGGTGTCCTAGATATGACATTAAATTGAATCTAATGGTGAGGCTCTAACTTTTGAGATATGGTGAGTGTGGAGTATCTCTTCATTGCCATTACTCCCAGAACCACTCTGACCTGAATAGTAGTACCCAAAAAGGGTCCCATCTTTAGATCAAATAGATCTGTGTAAAAGTTATTTGTACTTTTTAGAAATACTTGATTTCATGTACTTGGTCCCATATAACTGGGTGCAAAAATATTTAATAACGACAAAAAAATGTAAATATAAATGTGCAATTAATGTTGTTCCATAACCACTAGGCATAAAATAACCTTAAAATCAGTCAATCAATCATTAAACTCTATTGGCAAATGTGATATGTTAGAATATAAGGCAGTAAAGTTATTTTTTATTTCTCTTAGGAAGAGACAAAAAGTAAAGTTAATTGAAGCTCCATGCAATCTTAGAACTGTCACACTGATAAATTCACTCATTTAAAACAAAACAAAAAAAACTAATTATTGTTCATGATTGGGTGATCTTAGTTGCTCTGATTGACATTAATTTAACTGTCATGAAGACATAATTGGATAGCATGAAAACTTTATTTTGTAAACAAAATGACTTTATTTTTACATTTTCTCTTGGATTTGATTCATATTGTAGAATAAAGTATATTTGTAGTGTTTTCTTGAATATGTATTCTGCATGAAGACAAACCTATTCATAAAAGCATTGCTGCTTTTGTTTTTTTTAACCCCAGTTTCTGAAGTCAGACTCATGTGGAGATATATAATCTAAACATATACATGTTTAACAATGTTAGTAAGTAAATGGGCATCTGTGTTTCTTCTGTTTTGTAATACTCAAATAAGTGCAATGATAAACAGTATGAGTAGATATTTTTATGTGTTTATGATAATGTCTTTATAGGAATATGTAAGTACATTTTAAAGTGGTTGTATGTATTTTAATGGCTGTGTCTACATGAATGATTGATTGTTAATCTTAGGTGTATGTGAATGTTCATAAAGGTATGTGTTCCTGTATGTGATGGAAACCAAAATAGATTATACTAAAAAAAAGAAAAGATTGAATCAAATAGATTCAGTGCGATTTTGGTCCTCATTAAAAATCTATTTCAGCCAATGCATCGCTTCATTTCACATTTTTTATGAACAAAGATTAACTCCCCTTTCTCACTCTATAACTCTTATGTAAATATCTGCATACATGCTCACTTTAAACATACCAACTAATGTACTTTATTTCCTTTTACAGCAAAGCTGAATGAATATTTTACTTTTTTGTTGAGAATATATTAGAAGGGAATTTATACTGTGTATATTTGACTCAGTATATGTTTTATATATATATATATATATATAATTTACTCACCCACATGAATTATTTTTTAAGATTTTACATTCTGTATATACTCTATTTCCTTTCAAAATAGCATTTTAAATGTACTTCTATGCAGCACTCTGTGTATGTGTATATATATATATATATATATATATATATATATATATATATATATATATATATGTGTGTGTGTGTATATATGTGTGTAAAGAGTATTATTTTCTAATATAAAGATATTTAAATCAAAGTTTAAGAAGCTACTGTATTGAAAACCTATTAGATTTTGAAATTTTTTAGTTTTATTTAAAATTTATGAGTCTTCATCCATGTAGATATAGTGTTAAATTTTCTTCTAAAATTCAAAATATATTTGAACCATTAAATATACAAGGTAAATTAAATGGATTGTAGCAACATGTAATACTATCTACCTTATTACTTCTGCCTCATCCTACACATCTACACATATGTATGAAATTTTTATTACTACATACATGCATACATCATTTTATATAATATCTAATGGATATATCAGTATTTATTGAAAAAGAAAAGAAAAAATAATTTTCCTTTAAAAGATATGTGCAGCTGGCCTGTGTAGAAAGTGGCTATTATCGTAAAATATTTCAGTCTGGTGAACTTTTTTGAAAGAAGAGATTTAAGATTAATAAGCGATAAGTTTGTGAAAACAAGAAGAGATCAACATGGAGATGATTTCTTTATAGAGTGCATCTAGATGAAGTACAAGATATAAATAAATGGAGAAAGTATTGATATATAAATGCATAGGTATTGTAAATGAAAGAAATAGATTTGAATTGGAAGAAACTCTTTAGAAATATCAAATAATTGCAAAAGTGTAGAAAAAAATGGCATCTTTTGTTTTCATCATCCTTTGCTATTCTGAGTTCATTGCTAGATAAAGGCCTAATTCCTTCCACCAAAATCTTGATTGTACAAGACTTCATTGTATATTACCAGAAAACTCAACTATCTCATCTTTTCTTCTTCTATCAAGTTTCTTCTATGATATTTCTCGAACATCATTCAACTTTTGAACTATTGGTTATCTTCCATTTAAGCTGCATCCTGTCTACTTCTATTTTCGTTAATAACTTACATTGGTCTGCTATCCAATCCATTTTGATCTTTTTGTCTCTTTGAGTTATTTCTAACATTACCTGTTCCATTGATCTCTGTTTTGATTTTAATTATATAGGTCAAGTTTGTATGAATTATATAGATATGCAGAAATTAATGATAGGAAAGATTTTGAAAATCTTACAAGTATGTATTTATCTAATTGCTCAGTCATGAGCAGGATGTGACTAAGGGTTATTTTTTTTAGCAGAAACAACTGTTATGAGTTAAGTTTTCCTTCTTCTAGAGCAGTTGCTATAACAAAGTCAAAGAGCCAGTCTGCCCAACTACTTATCCAGGAGTTGAAACTGGGTTGCCAGGTCCATTTCCCATGATGATCACAAATAAACTAGGAGTGCTTCCAAAAGTATTATCATGCAGGAAGAGTGCCTGCCTGACTAGAAAACCTGCACTTGAAAGTTTGATTTTTATGTCATCTTGATGATATGTGTTAGAGACAACTACATAATAATCTTAGAACCAATAAAGTCATATGCTGACAAAAATGAACAATTATTGACCATATGGTTATATGACCAACCAATTTGTTTAACTTATTTTATGTTTTTGCCATATTGATTGTGTATGTAATGATTATTTAAATTTTTTGGACCCCTGAGTGGTTTCCTGCTCTGAGCATATCATGCTGGTTGGAAATAAGCAATGATAACATCTACAGGAAAATGTCAGTTTCCATACGAAAATAAGATATTCTTTTGAAAGTATGGATATAAAAGATATGTTTTTTATGGAGGAAACCTACCAAAATGTCAGATGTCAGTGTTTTCAAAAGAGAAGAATTAATTTTTTCTTGGCTTGTGTTACTCTCAGGTGTTTTTCTGGTCCAGGTTAAAAGCACTGTAAGGGTAACCTGAAGACAAACGTTTTTAAACTTTTTTTTTCCAGGACAGGCTTTGAAAAAGAAAACAACATTGAAAGAGGAAAAGAAATGTAAAGATTTGTAATTGCTTTAAACAATAATAGTACCTTTATTTAATAGTATCATTATTTCATAGGTATAATTTGTCTTTTGAATTTTACTCTTCAATGGTGTTTCTTTTTCAACTTTGAACCAAAAGAAGAGAAAAATTAAAATAGAAACTATATTGCTGAAGTAAACTAGCAAAACAATAAAATATCAAAGCAAATCAAAATCTTTTGAACTGAATAATCTTTATTTTTTTTTAGTTCTGTTCTTTGATTTTCAATGGTTTTCGGCAACTTTTTTTCTTTTTTTAAAGTCTGTCTATCATTATTATAATGCAGTTATGTTTTTGAAGAATCATTATAAAATTTCTATAAAAAGGAAGTGACTTGACATTGAGCTTAATAGCTGATTTTAGTGGCCTTTAAGCTAGAAGGAATAAAAGCCGATTTTCCACTTAACATTCACTATTGTTACCTAACCTTAATGAATTCATGTTCTAGTTAATGCTGAACCATTTCTGAACATATTTTCAGATTCCTGTGATATATAGTCAGAGAAAAATATTACTCATTTCATTACTGTATTTCAGCTTCCTTCTAGACAGGTCTCAAATCAGGAAGTATTTTTGAGCCGATAAGGGAATTGATAAATTGTAGCCCGACCTGAGGGCAACTAAAAGGCTCCCTTTTCAATAGCTACTACACAGAGGTGTAGGGGAGTGTGCTCCTCCTTTCCCTGGATTGCTCGACTTTACCCTTGATATGTACTTCATAATGCTGAGTGTTAAGCCAGGCAGTATCAAGTACCATTTTTTGAGTCTTTAGTATGACTCAACCTGGGATTGAACCCCAGTCTTCTGGGCCATTGGCAAATACTTTACCCACATGCCTATAAGAAAAGAATTAAAATTAAGTGATTAGATGTTTTTCACATCAAATGTGACCAAACACAAACCTTTATCAAAATGTATTGTGAGTTCTTTTATTTTGTACAGTATGTGCTGACTTACATACATTGCAAATATAGAAACAAAAAGAATTTATTCTTAATTCTCCTTAACAGGTGAAGATGTAGCAGAGAAACAACAGGTGGAAGAGAAACTCCAATCAGTGCAGGAAGAAATGAGGCATAAGCGTCGTCAAGCCAGAGAACTTGAGCAAGATATTAAGGTTGGTTTTGACATTCTAAAGCCCAAGTTGATACTGCATGGATATTTTAATAGTTTATTAATAATGCAAAGATAAGAAGACAGTTGAGGGGAGTTGGTACCATATATTCCATTTATGTGTCAGATAAAATTTTCAACTACTCTTGAAATTGATGAAACTGTGTAAATATAATTTATATCAGGGCTTCATATAAAAAAAATTAATATAAAAAAGATTACAAAATTTCTAAAGATACAAATATATCAATGGAAGAAATCACAGAAGAAAACTTAGAAAGCATGTTAAAATATATAATATAAAACATTTTAGATATTTATCCAGTCCCCATTGTGATGTTTCCTCTTTGTTTTTGTTTCCTTTTGTTTTGTTTTTAAATTTTGTTTGTCATAATTGTTTCTTTGTTGAATGGCATATCAGTCTTCATGGCTTATTTAATGCCAAAAGCATCTTTGTAGAACAATAGTGATTCTATTTGACTCACAGCTGTGGGGATAAGGGGATTCATACTTTTCTTGGGTTATTTGTCTGGAGTGAACATAATAGTATGACTGGAGCTGAAACTCATTTACTTCAAGGCCACAGTTCAGCACTTCAGCAATTATGCCATGGAGACTCCATGTAAATGTTAAAGATCAGCTTTAAGAGTTTGAAGAGGTTTTGATACTTTGATAAAATTGACCTCCTCAGCTGATACCCACATTCAATATCAGTAGAAATGTTAATTTCTTTAAATTTATTAAGAATATCTGCAACAGTTAATGTTTTTTCTTGAAAATGACCAGTAAGACCTACTATCTATTTTTCTTAAATAATTATCAATGAAAAAGTAGACATGTTCCTTGTATGCTCAAATTTTGTTAGTTTATCCTGAAAACTTTTTAAAAAATGCCTAATCACATTCAAAAGAAAATTAAAATATCTTTCCTGTCACTTTAATAACAACCAGCAGCTGTATTGTGCTTTATACTTAAAAAAAAAAAAAAGAATGAAAAATACTATATTTTTTATTTAACCCTTTTGATGTGGTGCATTTAGCAACAAATTTATTAGCTGGAATGGACTTAAGATCATAAAATATAAAAATAAGAAATATTCATTGGAGTTTCACAATTACAATATTACAATTCATTATTGGTGTCTTGGGTATATATTGTACAAATATGGTTATAAGATTTTTTTTTTTCATTCACTGATACTTGTAAAAAGTTTCAGAAGTAAGAAAGTATTTAGCCCTACTACGAAACTGCATAGAACCCAAAATCAACAACAGCCTTAGGAAAAACCAAAATGGCTTCCAAAGAAATAGATCCACGACCTCACAAATATTGACCATCCGTAGAATCCTTGAAGGCGTACGGGCAAAAAACCTACAGGTGACATTACTGTTTGTCAACTTTACCATGGCCTTCGATTCCATTCACAGAGGGAAGATGGAACAAATCCTACTGGCATACAGCATACCAAAAGAGACCGTTTCAGCAATAACAATTCTCTATAGAAACACCAAAGTGAAAGTACGTTCACCGGATGGAGACACAGAATACTTCGACATTGTAGCAGGAGTACTACAAAGAGATGCACTAGCCCCATACCTCTTTATCATCTGCCTAGACTACATGCTTAGAACATTGATTGATAAAATCAGAGAAAATGGCTTCAAGCTGACAAAGAAAAGAAGCAGAAGGTACCCTGCAAAAACAATTACCGACACTGATGATGACATAGTGATACTGGTAAATATGCCAAACCAAGCCGAAAAACTACTGCATATTTTGGAATAAGCTGCCGCTGGCATTGGCCTCCATGTCAATGTACACAAAACGGAATATATGTGCTTTAATCAAGCAGGTGACATCTCCACACTAGAGGGAACCTCTCTGAAACTGGTAGACAAATTCACCTACCTAGGAAGCAATGTCTCATCAACTGAAAAAGACATTGACATGCGGCTAACGAAGGCATGGACAGCCATCGATAAGCTATCGATCATATGGAAATCAAACCTGACCGATAAAATGAAACGCAGTTTCTTCCAAGCAGCAGTCGTGTCGATACTGCTGTATGGATGCACCACTTGGACGCCTACTAAATGGCTGTAGAAGAAGCTAGACGGCAATTACACAAGAATGTTGCGAGGAATATTGAACAAGTCCTGGCGGCAACACCCCACAAGACACCAACTATATGGCTACCTGCCTGCCATCACAAAAACTATTCAAGTTAGACGAACCAGATATGCAGGACACTGCTGGAGAAGCAGAGACGAGCTCATAAAAGATGTACTCCTATGGACCCCCACATATGGCTGAGCAAAAGCAGGACGACCAGCTTGAACATACATACAGTAGCTATGTGAGGATAAGGGATGTAGCCCTGAAGACCTGCTGGAGGCGATGAACGATTGGAAGAAGTGGCGAGAGAGGGTCAGGGATATCCGTGTAAGCGGCACAACATGATGATGATGATTTATTTTTTAATTTTACAGTTAGAGTATATCAAACTAGAGGCATTTGTAGGGATCATATTGCACAAGATCTAACATTTTTAAGTAATGTTAACTGAAACGGCATTTTGCCCTCATTTATTAAGTATATTTGATTGATTTGAGTTGCTCTCTGAACCCAAAGAGTTATCTGAAACAACTTTCATTGATGACTGAATACATGATATATGTATGATTCAAAAAAGCAAAAAGTAAAATCCTAGAGTTAAACATTTAATTGCTGGATTAAAACATTAATTTACTTGTATATATAACTGTCTAAAATATCTCTTTACATAACACTGTAGTTGTATGATTTCTGAAAGAATTTTGTGTAATGTTTGTACATCTCTTCTCTCTACTGGGATTAAAATGTATAGATTGCCAAACTGTATTGTAAATAGTCTTAAAAAAGGAACAGATAACCATGAAATTATTATAAATAGCATTTATTTATCAGCTGTGTATTTAAATAATGTTTTGTGTTTTCAATGACAATTTATCATGATCTTTAGAAATATCTGTACAAAATTTCAGTTCATTTTATTCAGTAATTTTGCCTTCTTCAGGATTTAGAAAGGTAATAAGTCTTCGATTTAAGAAAATAGGTTGAAAATCATATTGAGATAACTTAAGATGGACAAATTTACTTTTCCCAAAATGTTGTACCTCTTAATTAAAAACTCCATGTTTCAAAAAAAGAGGACATTGGCAATATAAACTTAACTCTCCTTGGCCTGTACATGTGTCATTGCACTAATGGTAAAATATTGAAAGTTTGGATTTGTTGAAAGTGATGTAGACTTAATTCTGAAGATACCAATAATCTGTGGAATTAGTTGGAAATGAAAATCTTTAACAGCCATGTTAACTGGAGCTGTAGAATACCCCAACTGGATTTCTGCAGAGGGTTAAGACCTCACCCTCAGTTAGAGTCCTGGATATGACACTAAACCATGTGATGATGAGGCTCCTGTCCAGGAGTTTTGGGGAACATGAAATACCTCTTCATTGCCATTAATCCTAGGTTCACTGTGACCTAGAGTGGTAGTACCTGTTAGGGTCCCATCTATGGATCAAATACAACTATTTCATTTACTATACTTGAAATCATTTAGCTGGATGCAAACAGATTACTGTTGTTAAATTGAATTCTTAATATTACATAGCAATACTTGGAACCATTTTAACTTGTGTAAATGAATGAATAATGTTGACTAAAACTATTAGCATTAAATAGTAATACATGAAACCAATTAATTGTGTGCAAACAAATGAGCTCTAGCTCATTTAAGAAATGTTATATACAAACTATTTATTTACAAATCCTGTATATGAGGAAATAGATACGGGGCAGTGACCGCTGAAAAGCATGGGGGAGCAGAATTAAGCTGAAAAAATCATATATATATATATATATATATTCATCTAACCCCTTTGCACAAGCAGGATGTAACATAATTTTAATTCAGAATTTTACACCTAGATAAATTTCCATACAAAGGTTAAAGAGTACAGTCTGCCATGCTAATTACCTTTAATTGGAGGGAGAATAACTGAATTCATACATTTCCCAAAGGTATTAGTACAATGTGGAATGCAAACAGGATTTGAACTCGGGTTGCTGTATCCATTTCCAACAATGATAATCATTACACTATATGTGCCTCCTTTACAAATCATGTATATTTAATATATATATATATATATATATATATATATAAGCAGAATTTCGCATTAAACAACCTACAAGGTTGACATGCCATAAAACACAACCAATCAACCATAATGATTTTTAAAGAGAAAAAGTTGGCTCAGGAATTAAGTTTTATGAACAGTATTTTCTATCACCCTTATGAGTATTATTCTATGCAGATGACTAGTTATAAGTATTTGAACACTCTATCTATTGTTAGTGGGGTTATTAAAATTTTGATCAGAGAAGGTCCAAATTATTGGTTTGGTAACTCTTTCAAATAGCCCTCTCATTTTGTTTTTTCAATCTCCTTGTTCAATTTTGAACATGATAACGAGAAAAAAAATTCTCTTTTTTTGTTTAACAGTTCTGTGAAATATTTTCGAGAAATTTAGCATTCAGGACCACAAAATTATTAAATGTACATTTTGTTATGGTGTTTACAACCAAATTTGTTTCTTTTGTCATAATATTATCATTTTTAATACCCAAAACCAAACAATTAGAAGCCTATTTGTTAAAATATATATATACATATATGTATGTATGCATGCGTGTATTCTTTAATTCTGTATCTTTACTATATTTTATATATCTATATATTTATACACACATGTACAATGATAGCTTAGCTTAGAACAAGATGATGGAAATCCAAGGAAAGGACACTGCATTACACAAACCTTAGAATGGAAAATTCCCAGCTTTCTTTGAAAATCAGCCTTTGAAATGAAATCTTTTTACTTGAACTCTAATCATAAGTACTAGTGAGAACTATGCCACTAACTCAGCCATATATTTGTCACTGCCTCCCTCCAAACAGGACTTGACACAAGGTCAATGACCCAAAGGTCGATTATAGTGCTGGACTATGATGCAGCTCGCCCACCCAAAGGTGGTCCAGCCAAAGCCGGGGGCCTTACGGCCTCAAGTCTGCCTTTATGTTTGATTGGTACCACTAACTCAGTCACCAATCAAATTTATGTTCAGTTTTACAAAGTACTCTTTCATCTTTTTTTCTATCTTGGTAAACTTACAGAGTACTAACATACTTGTGTTACCTTGTTGGCAGGACTTAAAATGCATCTTCTGCAGAAGAGTAATACCTCACCTTCCAAAAAATGAGGGTGTCCTGGGTATGATACTAAACTACATCTAGTAGTGAGACTCTGGTTTTGATGAGAGTGGCATATCCCTTCATTACTATTACTTCCGGGTCCACGCTGACTCAAAGTGGGAACACCTTTTAGGCTTCCATGCATGGGTCAAATAGATCTGTTTGAAAATTATTAGTATTGTATAGGAATACTTGGAATCATATAAGTGTGTAAATTATTTAGATTAGATTAGAATACTTGATAGTATATAATGGTGTGCAAACAAATCAGTATTGTAGACAAAAAAAGGAAACATTGAAAATATGATTATAATTATAATCAAACATTTAAAATTTAACCAAATTTTGGTTTCAAATTACCCATAAGGAGTTGATAAACCATTAAATAAATCAAAGCATACATATGCACTAGTGTATATCCTATTAAAACTAATAACTAATATTTATATATAGCTGTCACAATGGCAGAAGAATATAAAATTTGAAAAAGAGTTGTACAGAAACTACAACTAAAAACTGCTGGAAAAAATATTTGAATCAAAGTTGATCTTGTTACTAACTTTTTAAAAAATTATAAAACTGTTGTTTTATTTGGCATATGACCTGACATTAACAAGTTCACAAGTGTGTGTGTGTGTGTGTGTGTGTGTGTGTACATATATATGAAATAAAAACTTCAGATATTTAATCAAGTAATGAAAGTTGATAAATTTGGGGTAGAGCTGGAGAAAGAAAAAAAATCACTTAATCAGACTTTTTTAGTTTTCATTGAAAATGTAAAAAAAATATTTGCTAAATAAATTTATAACTGCTAAACTGCAAAAATGTAAATAAAATATAATTAAAAATGTAATGTGAGCACAGATTCATAAACATATGAACATAACATTGTTATATATATATATATATATATATATATATATATATATATATATATATATATATATATATATATATACAGGTTATCTAAAAAAATATTAAAAAGCTAATTCAGATATTGACACATGATATATAGATTTGTGTAGAAAAACTTAAAGTTTATTACTCCAACTTACATAAACCTGCCTTCACATTCCTAATGCTCCATCATTTCTGTACAATAAATCACAATGTGAGGCTTTGTCCTGGTCACTTAGACTTTGCAATAAATGCAGTTTGTAAAGATCATTTTAAACCATTTCTGCAAAATTTTCCAAAGAGTCTGGTGCAGAATTTCCAGTTTTTGAATTTGCTTCCTTTTTAATTTCTGTGGACTTCATAAATAGTAGAAACCTGCTTAAATTGTTTTCCGAATCTGATGATGTTCCAGGACTTTTACCTTTATGCACACATCTTATTGTTCAAAATTTCTTGTATCAACTATTGCACTCAAAGTCAAATTTTGTTGATTCATCACAGTCAAAAAATAGAATGGTCTGGTCTATAGGCTATTCAAGGTCACTGTCTGACTGTTGTGGACATAGCAGTAAGCAATTATATCACAAAGAATAAAGCATTTTTTTGATAATTGAAAAGCACCACAGTCAGTAAGTTTTTGTTTTAATTATCTTTAGAAAACATTCAGAATATAGTAAAATGGATCCTGTATAAACTTAAGGAAAGTGAAATTGGTCAGCATTTGTCTTTCTGTTTTAAGAACAAAAAGTCCTTTGGCAAAAAGAAAGCAAGTTGCAAAGAAAAATGGATCTATTATCAGAATCTCTAATAAAAAAAAATCATTGCTGATTCAACTTGTCAGCCTAAACTGAATCTCCAGGGGAAAAACTGGGATTTTATCATATTTGATATAAATCAAGAAACTTTTTATTATGAAAGGCTGGAAAACACATTGTTATTGTACAATACTACAGTAGAAAATTGGCTCTTTTGTAACAGAAAATAGTTTTTTTTCTTGGCAAGGATCTTGATTGGTGATTTTTATGACAATGACTTTTTTCCAGTTGCAAACATGATGCAGCAAGTCGTAATGCAACATATTTATCAGTTCTGTCATTTTTAGACCAACTTGTATTTCTTTATGCAAAACTTTTTGTCTGGTCAACAATTTGAACAATTTAAAGATATCAAAAATTTTCTTTGAAGAATTAATTGAATCAAAACTGAAATCATTCTTTTATGATAAAATATACAATTTCTTGCAAATCATTGTAAATGATTGAAAAATTCTTTTGGAGTTTGAGTAATCATTATCTAAATAGGTATAAATTTTTCAAATATGGAATTTTCTGATGTGTGTATACACAGAGTAGTATTTAATATGGAGGCACTCAATTTGTAATGATTATTGTCAAAACATATGGCCTCAACTACCTGAGTTCAAATCCTGAGTGAGGCTGTTTGCATTTCATAAAGCAGTAACACCTCTGAGAAAGATATGAATGCAATTATTTGCTCTCCAGCTATTGGGATTTAACCTTGATATAGCAACCAGCTTTGGAGAAGGAAAATGCAAAATTCAAACTAATCCTCAACAGATATGGGCTCTGCCAGGCTATGCTACATGTGTAGTGCTTCCATAACCAAACCAGATAAGCTTTAGTTGATATAAGTCTTGTGAAATAGTTCAAACATACAGTGCTATCTGCACACACACATTCATATGAGTCAGGTGTATCTATTATAGAGAGAAGCTGGTCACATGATCACTTATAGATATTGCATAAATATATATTTCCCTTGGTGTTTCAGTATTGGTCAGCTATGTTTTTGAAAAATCTTGAAAATTGTAGAAGTTAGAATTGCAAAAACCTGTAAATCTTACTGCTGTATCGCCAGTAAAGGCAGTTATGCATTTCCCCTCTGAAAAGACCAAGAAAGTGAATGTGAAATCAATAAATATCTCTATATATCTACAAGTAAGCTAACAAGACAAGCAACTCTATCATCTGTCCCATAGGCTGATGAATAGCCTTTTTCTCATGCTGCTCCATATATACATATATACACACACACACATGTGCATACATGTATGAATGTATGCATGTGTATGTGCGTTTTTGTATGTTGACATTCAGAGCAATGTGAATAATAGAAATTTTTATCTATTTATAAATATTTGTTGTGTGTATCTGTATACATATATTAGCTACTAATATATCCATATGTGTTTGTATGTTTGTCCATCTATATGGGGTAAATATTTTTTTTATTATATACTATCCAATTTTTCTGTGTTTTGAATACAACTCAATGTACATATGAAAGGTTCAAAGCTTGTAAAATAGGAGACATGCTTAGTGTTATTGTTATTGTCATCAGAAGTGGAATCTATAAACAGAGTTCAAAACCTGGACTGGGCTATTTGTATTTCATGTTGTACTAATGCCCCTGGGAAATATATGAATAAAGTTATGGATAAATAATAGGATAGACTACACTCTTTAGTCTTGGAAAGACAACCATTCTAGGAGAAGAAAAACTCTTAATTTAAACCAGTTGTTCTCTGCTTAAAAATCAACCTTGTGTTACATCTTGCTCATGGTGGAGAAGTTGGGTTTATGAATGTATATATCTTTTGATTATTGTTTCATACATGTATATACATATATATATATATATATATATATATATACACACAAGGTCTGTCTGAAAAGTAATTGGACTTGGTGTGTGGAGTGAGATATTGAAAAAAGAGAGATAAATAAATTATCATCTAACATAACATCTTGGGAGTATCTAACTGTAATCTTAGCTTTTAGGTTGTTTAGAAATGAGCATTGAAGAATGAATAAACCTGAAAGTTTAGGTTCATTTGGGGGAAAACTCCATCACTCACACTTGAAATGCTTCACCATGTCACACTCAGATGATTTTAAGCGCCATGAGATTTATAGAAGAGCAAGAGGCCTTCAACAAGCAGGACTGAGGTCAATTTTCAAATGATTGCTTGTGAACTGGATATGAAAAAGAACAGTATTTGGAAGATTATCACAGATAATTTGGCATATGGAAAGTCTGCATAAAAATTATGCTAACACTGCTGAATGAAGAAAAAAAGGAGCACTGCATGTAATTGTGTCCAGATGACATTAAGCATCTTCAAACTGAACTGGATTTTCTTGGTAATCACTGG
>OY757912.1:99404177-99471677 GCA_963585895.1 Sepioteuthis lessoniana
CCATGAAAGCAGTTATAAAAGCAGAAGAGGGGGGTGCTGAAGTCAGCTTAGACAAAAAAAAAAATTCGAGCTATATTGAAAAACGAAATCCAGTACGAACTAATTCATACAAATACAGACAATATCATAAAACACATAATCATCACCACGTTGTGTCGCTTACACGGATATACTTGACCCTCTCTCGACACTTCTTCCTCTCGTTCATCGCCTCCGGTAGGTCTTTCGGGCTACATCCCTTATCCTCAAAGAGCTGCTGGATGTATGTTCCAGCTGGTCGTCCTATTTTTGCTCGACCATATGTGGGCGGGGGTCCATACATGTACATCACTTATGAGCTCGTCTCTGCTTCTCCAACAGTGTCGTGCTGGTCTAACTTGGATAGTTGCCGTGATGGGAGGCAGGTGGTCGTATAGTTGGTGCTTTGTAGGGTGTTGCCGCCAGGACTTGTTCAATATTGCTCGCAACATTCTTTTGTAATTGCCGTCTACCTTATTCTCCAGCCTTTTTATTTGCTTCCAAGTTGTGCATCCATACAGCAGAATCGACACGAGAGCTGTCCATGCCTTCGTTAGCCGCCTGTCGATATCTTTTTCGGTTGATGAGACGCTGCTTCCTTGGTAGGTGAACTTGTCTACCAGATTCACAGAGGTTCCCTCGAGTGTGCAGATGCCGCCGGCTTGATTAAAGCACATATATTCAGTTTTGTGTGCATTGACATGGAGGCCAATGCCGGCGGTGACTCGTTCCAAAATATGCTGTAGTGTTTCGGCTTGGTCGAGCGTATTTGCCAGTATCGCTATGTCATCGATGTAGTCGGCTTCGGTGATTGTTTTTGCTGGGTACCTTCTGATTCTTTCCTTTGTCAGCTCGAAGCCGTTTTCCCTGATTTTATCGATCGATGTTCTAAGCACGTACTCTAGACCGATGATAAAGAGGTATGGAGCTAGCGTGTCCCCTTGTAGTACTCCTGCTACAATGTCCAACTATTCTGTGTCTCCATCCGGTGACCGCACCTTCCCTTTGGTGTTTCGATAGAAAACCGTTATTGCTGCTACGGTTTCTTTTGGTGCGCCGTATGCTTGTAGTGTTGTATTTTCACCTTCGACCCGGCCCAAAATGCCATTCAAGGTGATGCACCGGAAGGAAGTGAAACACTCCAATGGCAGTTAGGAGAGGAAATCGCGTCGGCGGAAATTGGCTAACAAAAATCCCATGATACTCTCTTAGACTGACGCACTGGAAGAGAGTGACCTCTGAACTGCATAACAGTTATTTCCGCTTGATGACGATTAAACATGCGATTTCAAAGATCAAGTGGGTGTTGAACTATTATATAACTCAGTTTAGTTCGATTTCCAGTACAGTTGGAGACGGAGTTATAGACGAGGTGTGGTAGGGAAAGCCACGACCGGCCGAGGGGGCCCTCGGGAACCCCGATGGAGTTTGGGGACCAGACAAGTTGCTGATAAGATGCAGTAAAAGAAGCCATCACCCAGCAGAGTGGGCCCAGGGCCTCCTGTTGAGCATCTGGAGAACGAGAAAGACACAACGTTGACGGCCATAAGAGTGGGGGTCAAAATATTGCAGTTTCTGTTCGGTCTCCAGCTCCCTCTCACAGTAAAACCCCACACACCCTTTTCGTAAAGCGAGAGGTAAATATATTTATAAAGAAGTCTTCGTTCGTCTTTTTAATTATTGTGTCGTTATGATGCTGTAGATGACGATATAACAGTAGGATTTGTTCCATCTTCCCTCTGTGAATCGAATCGAAGGCCTTGGTAAAGTCGACAAATAGTAATGTCGCCTGTCTGACTGCATCGGCCCTAGAACATAATATGCATACAAGAACACGGATACACGCATACATCAAATATCACGATACTGGCAATGGATGGACACTAGCCACTGTATCGGCATGGAAAAACTGTCAATACCACGGTGGGAGGGGTAGCAATGATTTTAGGAACGAGAGCGCTAAAACACTATATAGCATTGACAGAATACAACCTAGGATGATGGCAGCTACGTTTAATGGCAACCCCAGAGCAACAATCATTTCCTGCTACAGCCCTACCAACGTTAGTGAAGAAACTGAACTAGTCGCCTTCTACGATCAGCTATCCTCTCAAGTGCGTAGCATACCGAAACACGACGTACTAGTCATTGGCGGAGCAGCCTTCACAACACATCAAATAGGAATGGACAACATCTAACAGAATTCATCATGGAACAAAGTATCCAAAAACAAAGTGAAAGAAACAGATTCGAGACATTACAAGACGAGACAGAAATAGGTACCCCAAATGACGAATATGAGAATTTCGTCAACGCGCACGTAGAAAACCTACAACTCAATTTAGAGTCCTATCGGAAACGTTAGCGGTTAGAGAAAAACGTGCACAAAGCTATCAAAAGAACCCAACAAACACAAATGCCAGAAAACTAAAGGCATAATATCAATTAACAGGCATATATCTAAAAGAACTGACAGAATACATACAAAATCAGATAGGCAATCTAGGATAGCCTGGCAAACAATAAACCGAGTGAGTAAAGGGAAAAGCAAAATTGAAAGCTGCAAACCAACAAGAAAGAATAAAACTGTGGAAACATTTCCAAAGTCTACAAGGAAACCGACCGAAAGTTACGCATGAACCAATCACCACAATTATTAGCAAACAATTGGACAATAAACTTGTACCCTTCACTCAAGAAGAACTCGACTGTTCTTTAAAAAATTAAAAGATAGGAAAGCTGCAGCGCAGGACGAGATTCCACCAGAAGTATGGAAGACCATACACTGCCCCGACACTACAACGCTGTCTATAATCAAAATACGATGGATGAATCCTCCCCTAAAAAGGGTGACCTCGGATTAGCCAAGAACTACCGAGGTATAACACTTACATCCATAGCAGCCAAAATTTACAATGCCCTACTCCGAAACCGCATAGAACCCAAAATTACAACATCTTTAGGAAAAACCCAAAATGGCTTCCGTACAAATACATCCACGACCTCATAAATATTGACCATCCGTAGAATTCTTGAAGACGTACGGGCAAAAAAAAAAAAACAAAAAGAAAAACACTACAACCAAAGGAAAATTCTTAAAATATATTTCCATAAGCAGAAACTTCTACGAACTACCAAAAACTCAAGTTCAAACAAAAAATAAAAATAAAATAAAAAACCGCCTTAAAAACATGAAAATCCTTCCCCCACCACCCGTGACCTCAAATTTTCGCCCATTGTAGCAGTCCTGACTTGGCCAACTAGCTCACTTAGTAAATTAATAGGCATTTTACTATATACTTTCCTAAACAAAATTACAAGCTATATTAGGGACAACAGATTTTTTGGAAAACTCTTCAACAGAAAAAAAAAAAACCCATGAATTTGGAAACATGCTATCTCATTTTGGATAGATAAATACCAAGACACATGACACCCAAGCATAGCGGGTATGGAAATAATCCTTAATAACTCCTTCAAAGTCAATACCATTAACTACTATATCCAGACCCTAGAAAAACAGCTATGGGAACTGAAATGATGCCATGTACTCTACCTTAACACTAGAATATTTACAAGAAAACCTATGCGAAATAACAGGTACAAATACGGCAACACCATAAAAGGAAGAATTTACCAAGTTTTGGAAAGCTATTTCGATGATAGCTTATGCTCGAAATGCACATGGCCATACATCAACGAATTATATAACCGACTACAAAACAGGCACCCTGAAATAAAATTCCCTATGGAACATAGCTCTAAAGAACTACCATTTTTAGAGAAAAACGTAAATGGCCAAATCGTCACAGATATCTATCCGAAACCAACAATTCGTCCACTTTAAAAGTCTAAAATCTATATAAAATCCATTCCATACAATCTCACACGTACAATAAACACGGAAAAAAAATCGCTTTCAAAGAACTACACACGACACTAAACTACCGCAAAGAATTAAGCAATCCCTAGCATACGTCGCAACCTACAAAAAAACAAAAAAAACAAAACCAAACAAACCCAGAACTAGTCATAGAAATAATACAAATCTACATGAATTTAAAAACAATGACAAAAATCAAAGAAATACGCTACAACAAAAATCTTTAAAGATTACTCGCCTTTTCTACAGTCGGACAAAACCCAAGTGGTTACCAAATGCAATAATTGTTGTTGGAGACCATATTCGACGGTGACCCGAAGGATCCCTTTTCAATAGCTACCACACCGAGGTGTAGGGGATGACACTTCCTCTTTCCCTGGATTGCTCCACTTTACCCTTGATACCAACCTTATATTGCCTAGTGTTAAGCAAGGAGGTATAAAGTACCATTTTTTAAAGTATGACGCGACCAGAGATTGAACCCAGACTTGAGCTGAAACTCAAAAATGTGGTCTATATAATTGAATGTAGCAAATACAAAGAAATATACATGGTCAATAGAAAGACATCACTTCACAAGAGCAATATAAAAAAAATCTCAGACAAATGTATCGAAACACCTATACGAATGTAGTCAAAGTATTTGAAAATAATGCCAAAATATCAAACAACTACACGTTACTTTAAATAGAAATTTATTGATAAATTTAAACCAAAATTGAATTTTAAAAAAATGAATCGTACATACAAATCTTAAGGCACCCATTCACAAAAATAAAGTGAAATTCGAAACCACTCCAATAGACACACAACGTATCAACTATCAAAAGCAAATGACGGGTAAAGTAGACTAAAGGAAAACACACCCCAAGAAAGAGACGAGTGACCTTCAGAAAGAAACATTACTGAAAACCATACAAACTGCAAACACGAGAGGTTCAAGTCTCATTGAACGAGGCCTTGTGCCAAACAGGTTCTGACAAAATCATCAAGCTGGAAACGTACACGCATGTGAGAACAAAATAAATCAGAAAAATACAAATCCCTTCGTAGACTTATTTTAAAATGTATATGTTTTCAGAGAGACTTCATCTTCACCTAACTTGCATGCTAGCCATGGACATCGATCAGCTCAGCATTTTACGTTCCTTGCTCTTTTGTCCTGTCTACATACCACCCTTTTTCATTCCGAAAATTCCTCATCTGCAGCTTGAAGACCCGATCTTATGTCTGAAAGATATAGTGGAGCTACAAATTTTCTTAATCATCACTGTCTTTCTCTCCAACACGTCCAATACATCTCACGAGAGACCATATACACTATTGCTTCTCACCTACAAACTGTTACCCCCTTTTTAGCTTTATTATGATCATCTTCTACCTCTGGTATTCGGTGCAATCTTGCCAGCTGGAAACTTACGCTATAGTAGTCAGTTACTCTGGCAACTGATCATCAAACACAGTTGGAGCAGTCGTTAGCAAGTTCGTATAGTGATCTTGTTTCAGCTTCCTCTATTGCTCTGACAATCCACGGTAATTCACATATGATTTAGCCAAAACCAACAGGATTATCCAGCTACTTCTTGGGTCTTGGTGTAATAATTCGTCCTCCTGTTTGCTGTACTCCTTACATTTGCCCCAGAATTTCTTTAGCAAGATTGTCGAATATCGAATCAACATTGTTTCGTCTTGAACGAACCAAGTTTGAGTCAAAGACGTTACGCATTCACATACGAAAATGATATGTTGTCGGGAGCCTTTGAAATCACTATAAAAGGATGTACTTAGGCTGGAGCTTCGACTATAGAAGCATACTGGCGGCAAAGGCACAAGAGAAACGATGCTCTTCAGGTAGTAACATGATCAATCGTCTACTTGGATGTGTAGGCCCGTTAACAGCCCAACTAAAACTTGTGCAACTACAATTCGTTCTAGTGTTGGGGAGAGAGTTTCACTCCTTTCGGAAGAAAACACGCCATCTTTAGTGGCAGCCGCTGCATTTTACATGACAGAAGCAAAGTGCAGGTCAGGACACTCCGACTGCATTTGTAACCATGATAGTCTCTTTGTGAATGGTAACTGCTTTACCGTTAATGATGACGAAATCCGTTGCACGTACGACTCACCCGGAAGTTTAACTAACACGCAAGATGGATTTGTGCAATTAGGAGCATTACCCTTGGAAAAATCTCTTTCCATATTACCTCATCCAGCGAAATGATAGACATTCGCACAGAAACGGCAAACAGTTGACATTTGTAAACAAGCAGAAAACTCTCCACGGCATAACTTCTCATATTCCTGAACAAAAGACTTACTGTCTGTCAATATGAATGTGTTGTGTGTGGATTGGATGAGGTATGGGTGAAAATGTTTCCTACCCTTTCATTATCCCACAGCCCCTGCCAAACATGCTGGCCAGGTTGGCTAGCGTCTACGGACATTGACACTAAAAGAATCATTCCAGGATTTCAGCACCCACGAGCAATGTATAAAGTAACGCCGACTCCATTTTCTTGTTGTGCCATCAACCTACGATCCCGAACTGCTTCCTTAGACAGCCATTCCACAACGCTCTCGTGTCTTTCATTCCACTCCTGCTACAATATCTAGGGGTGCTACAATAGAAGAGCAGCACTTCGGGATAAGACGATGATAAAACACATAACTGATACCTTATCGGTCATCGAACACGAGGCAACGCCATGTCACCGTCACCATGCCCAGGCAAGAGTGGTAGTTGATTTCAGATAAATAGCATCTTTGAAAAGGGTAACAGGTGCCTCGGAAAGATCTAAGATTCCATCAGTTTTATATTCCATTATTCAATGCCAAAGCAATTCATATAGAAATTTTGGATTCCGCAGTCTTTGACACTTTTCCATTCAAACACTAGGGACATTTTCTTCACGGCAGACCAGCGGGCATCACTAATCATGTAATTTGTAGCAGCAAAAATAACCCAAACAGTAAGTAGTCATCAGTAGGCCAACATTTGAAAAACGATCGAATCCACCACAGCAATGGATGATAACAAAAGGCCAATTATAACTGCTTCAATATGGATGTGCCGCGACCTGCCGATAAACATAAACATATCAAGTTACACGCCCGCTTTAGGACAATTATATCCGGTAACGGCCGGAACTGACTAAGCCCTTTTTCTTTCTAACGACCTGTTATAGCTAAAAGAAAAGGATGAATTAAAATTAACAATATTTACAAAGCACTTCGGCCAAAAACAACGTGATAAAACTGGAACTAATAGTCATCCCCAGCTCATAGTAGGTAAAGAAAATACTTAATGGCTACACTCATTTGCGGGGTCGACATACTTATCGGCTCCGCAACAGATGCTCTCTCATTTCTTCCCGACAGGTAAACCTTCCGTTCGGCTTTACAAACTCATCAACCAGCGGACCCATCACTCAAGCTGCGCACTATGCTGACACGCTCATGACTCGCTCCACGCTGAGCTGACTTTTGTGCCTCGGTCGGTTCAAAAGAAATATCGCTAATCTAACTCGCTTTCTCAGAATATTAAAGACTTACGATCACAATGAGATGTACATATGACATATGTTGTATCACTAGAAATTCGGTACAGGAGTTAAACACAATATAATACTTGTAAAAGGTTCTAAACTGTCTGGCGCCTCCGAGAAGTCAGCAAAATTAAGATATACCCTCAAAACCCTCCTTCATAGTTGACCACGTGTGCTGCACTGTTGCCGGCATTAATTACATGTCGAATTCCTAAATAAACTTTTAAAATATTCATGCTTTCATTCAATCACAACCACGTGTCGTACCATCAATAGGATTATAACTTATGACAATCACAAAATATAGGTAAATCTATCGCGATAACTTCAAACCATTAAACTGTTTGGTGCATACAATATATCTTATGGAAATTATTATCTAAAGTTTATTTACATGCATATACAAACTTTACATTTGATAAGATGCCTACCAATTCATAAAAAAAAGACAAAAACAAAGAAACACTTTAGGAAGTTTAGCTAGTAGTGGGGGGACATGTAATTTGGTAGCTATGTTTAGTCAAAAAATTTATGTTGGTTTGCTATATTATTTACTTAGTGCCATGTTATTTTTGTTTATGCTTGGAAAAAGGCAAAATAGGTGATTTAAAATAGTAATGTCTTAAATCTCAGCTGTATTATTGTGTTGTTTAAATGAAGAATGAAGACTTATGCGACTTAATTTTCAGGAAAACTTTACTTTTGGAAGGCGAACTTCTAAATTTGCTAACGAAAACCCCCAAAATTGCCCCCCCCCCTGAAAAGAAAGGAAAAAGAAAAAAAAATCCCAAACACCTCAAATGTAGTCTAACACGTGCTAAAGACGAAAGCCATAAAAGAGTTGACTCCTCCTCTCTCTTTCTTTCTCTCTCTGTCTCTCTCTCTCTCTCTCTGTCTGTCCACCACTAGATAACCATGAAATATACCACAAAATTTCTTTGAATTTTAACATCCAGCAGTCCTGGACTTTAACTAAGTTAAAACTTAAGATAAAAAAAAAAGAATTTTTTTTTTTTTTTTTTTTTTATTATTATTACTACCGCGTACACATGGGAAGCAGCATGCTGTACGTGTGAGTCTTGCGGCTTAACGCTCAAGATTGCCAGTTCGATCGGGGAACTACTGCTGCTCATCTATAAGAGTGGCTTCTATAGATGAGAACAAAAACAGCCATCGAAAGATAACCATGACTAGTACTCAAACCAGATCCATAAACCGCATCGCTCTTCGCGCGGGTAAAAAAGGGGCGCGTCCTGCTGAGGTTGGAGCCCTGGCCTCGGTGTTCGAAAAATCAGCTACAGAGCTCAAACACAAACATAAACTACTAAAATGCAAACAAACAATACAGATAGCGACATTTAACGTGAGAACCCTAAATAGAATAGGTCAACTATCAGAGCTAACTGCATCAGCCGTAGAACATAAGATAGATATAATTTGCATACAAGAGCACCGATACACGCACACCGAAGATATCAAGTATCACGAAACTGGAAATGGATGGATGCTGGTGACTGTATCGGCATGGAAAAACTCTGTCAATGCATCGGTAGGAGGGGTGGGAATACTTCTAGGACCGAGAGCGTTAAAAACACTGAACAGCATTGAGAGAATACAACCTAGGATGATGGCCGCAACGTTTAATGGCAACCCCAAAGCAACAATTACCTCCTGCTACAGCCCTACCAATGTTAGCGAAGAAAACGAAATAGCCACCTTCTACGAAGATCTATCCTCCCTAGTACGTAGCATTCCGAAACACAACCTGCTAGTCATTGGCGGAGATATGAATGCACAAATCGGGAAAAACAGACACAACAAACACAGCCTACACTACGCGTCTAACAGGAATGGACAGCATTTAATAGATTTCATGATAGAAAATAGATTAACCTGCCTCAATACAAACTTTCAAAAAAGGGAGGGGAAATTATGGACCTACACATACGCAAATAAGAGTAAAGCACAGATAGACTACGTCCTTATAAACAGGAAATGGAAAAACAGTGCGATGAATTGCGAGGCATACTCCTCCTTCGAGGGTGTGTCCTCCGATCATCGAATAGTTACGGCCAAAGTACGACTAAGCCTAAGAAAAAACGCCACACGTAAAGCCACGACCAAGCACTATGACTGGGCCCTACTCAACAACAGAGATATTAGAGACAAATATGCATTAGAATTAAGAAACAGATTCGAAGCACTACAAGAGAAGGTAGAAATAGGCACCCCAAATGACGAATATGAAAATTTTGTAGAAGCGCACCTGGAGGCGGCAGAAAAGTGTATTCCAACAAAACCTAGAACTAAATATAGAGTCCCTTGGGAAACGCTAGCGGCTAGAGAAAAACGTGCACTTGTGAAGACTGCCTCCAAAAACTATCAACAGAACCCAACAAATACAAATGCACGAGAACTAGTAAAGGCGCAACATCAATTAACAGGAATATACCTAAAAGAACAGGCAGAATACGTACAAAATCAGATAGATAAGATTAGAGACTCGGTGGAAGATAGGCAATCCAGGATAGCCTGGCAAACAATAAACGAAGTAAGTGGAAGAAAGAGCACAGCCAAAGCAAAATTGAAAGCTGCAAGCCAACAAGAAAGAATAAAACTGTGGGAACAGCATTTCAAAAATCTACTAGGAAACCCACCGGAAATAACGGATGAACCGATCACCAGAATTATTAGTAAGCAATTAGACGTAAAACTAGGTCCTTTCACCAAAGAAGAACTCGACACGGTTCTCAGAAGAATTAAAAATAGGAAAGCGGCGGGGCTAGACGAGATCCCCCCAGAAGTGTGGAAGACGAGACAATTCGACGATATACTGCTCCGGCAATGCAACGCAGTCTATAGTCAAAATAGGATAGAACGATGGACGAAGGGATGCATCCTTCCATTCCCTAAAAAAGGCGACCTCGGACTAGCCAAGAACTACCGAGGGATAACACTTACATCCATAGCAGCCAAAATCTACAATGCCCTACTACGAAACCGCATAGAACCCAAAATGGAAAACATCCTTAGGAAAAACCAAAATGGCTTCCGGAGAAATAGATCCACAACCTCACAAATACTGACCATCCGTAGAATCCTGGAAGGCGTTCGGGCAAAAAACTTACAGGCGACATTACTATTTGTCGACTTTACCAAGGCCTTCGATTCCATACACAGAGGGAAGATGGAGCAAATCCTACTAGCTTACGGCCTACCAAAAGAAACCGTAGCAGCGATAATGATTCTCTACAGAAACACCAAAGTAAAAGTACGTTCACCAGATGGAGACACGGAATACTTCGACATTGTTGCAGGAGTACTACAAGGAGACACACTAGCCCCGTACCTCTTTATCATCTGTCTAGACTATGTGCTTAGGACTTCGATCGACAAAATCAGAGAAAATGGCTTTGAGCTGACTAAGAGAAGAAGCAAAAGGTACCCCGCAAAAACAATCACGGACGCCGACTACGCTGATGACTTGGCGTTACTAGCGAATACGCCTAATCAAGCAGAGACACTACTACATAGTCTGGAACGAGCTGCAGCTGGCATTGGCCTACATGTCAATGCAAACAAAACCGAATATATGTGTTACAACCAAACAGGCAACATTGCCACACTAGACGGAGCCTCTCTGAAACTAGTCGACAAATTCACCTACCTAGGAAGCAGCGTCTCATCAACCGAGAAGGACATCGACACACGACTGACGAAGGCATGGACAGCTATCGATAGGCTCTCGATCATATGGAAGTCGGACCTAACAGATAAAATGAAACGCAGTTTCTTCCAGGCAGCGGTTGTGTCGATACTGCTATATGGATGCACCACATGGACGCTTACGAAGCGGCTGGAGAGGAGGCTGGACGGAAATTACACAAGAATGTTCAGAGCAGTATTAAACAAGTCCTGGCGACAACATCCCACGAGACTCCAACTATACGGACACTTGCCCCCCATCACAAAAACTATACAAGTTCGACGAACCAGACACGCGGGACACTGCTGGAGAAGCAAGGACGAGCTCATAAGCGATGTACTCCTGTGGACCCCCACTCATGGATGTGCAAGTGTGGGACGACCAGCACGAACCTACATACAGCAGCTATGTGAGGACACGGGTTGTAATCCTGAAGACCTGCCGGAGGCGATGAGTGATAGGGAGAAATGGCGAGAGACGGTCAGGGATATCCGCGAAGGCGGCGCGACATGATGATGATGATGATGAAAGATGTGTAAACGATATGAAACGGCGCGGGCAAAAGGAACATTCAAAACAAGGCGGCATAAACAAAACAAATTTATATCTCAACAATACATACAATGAAACATTACGATTGTTCTATTACTGTTCGTGAAATAATTGTGTGTCCGCGCGTGTGTAACTAACACAACTAAAACTACAAAAAACGACTAAATAACAAAAGTGTCCTATGCATGTTGACTACGCATTTTTACTATTTCTTTCTTTCTGTGCTTCGACGAAATTTCAGTTTTTCAAATTGAAAGAAATCTCACGAAAAAGGTGTAAGAAATACGAGAATGGTTGCGTGACATATAAATTTCTGTGGCGTTTGACGGCTGTTAGTTGAAATGAGAGAGTGATAGTAATCTTGTAGTATCACCTCCCTTACTAAGGTCAGTAAATGGGGCAGTCAATACTAACTCAACAGAAATCTTGGTCCTTACTTCCACCTCGGCCAAGGAATGCTATCCCAGAATCCATCGCCTCTCACTCTTCTCTCTCCTTTTCTCTCTTGCTTTCCCTCTCCCTCTGGCCAATCAGCGGAGATAGTAGCAGTTGCCGAAGACGACTCAAGACAGAAGAGGAGGCAGTTGCTGAAGAGATTCCAAACACTAAACACACGTGTTGACCGCCGGACATTTTCTAGCCAACACGTGGCGTTGTATATGAAGAATAAAATTCCTATTTTAAAGTTAGTATTTCTACTACTCATTTATTATCTCAAATAACATAACCCAAGTACATATATTACAATGGTGACCCCAACTAAAAGGATATAAGACGCAACTTTTGAAAATTCCAGGATAAATTCAACCAATTTTTCAACTTCACGTCGCAAACGTTTCAAGACATAAGTAAATAAAAAAAAAAAATTCTTTTCCTCTTTTCTTCGTCTACAACAACAACAACAACTATATATATATATATATATATATATATATATATATATATATATATATATATATATACACACACACACATAAAAATATATATATACACACACACACACAAAATAAATAAATAAATAAATAAATAAATAAATAAAAATGGAAGCTTCTCTACAACAAATTAACATAAAAACACTAGAATTCATGGGAACGGCAGTGAATGGCTGGTTTTCCATTCCGGAGGCACAATTCCACCTGCGCAATATAACGGCATCAACAACAAAATTCTACACGGTAATATCATCTCTGCCTGCAGAGGTGGTAACTAAAATACCGATAACAATTTTAGAATCAAAAAAATACGAGGAAATAAAACGGTCATTAATTGAGGCCCACGAAAGAACAAAGCCGGAATTACTGGACAAATTATCGATAGCAAAACGGATAGGTATCGGAGAAGAAATAGTAATACACAAATTTCTTCAGGCCCTACCAGTGACAATTTCCCCCGTCATTGCTTCACAAACGGAGTTAAGTCCAACTCAACTTGGAAAGCTAGCGGATGAGCTTATGCCTCTGCTTTACAATATCAACGCGACAGCGTTCACCGCTCAGCATAGGACACAAAAAACTGAGAAAAGCAAAGACAATATTATTTTACCGACAGGTATTAAACCTTTCTTCCCGGAACAAAAAGCCAAAATATGTAGAGCACACCTCTAATTTGCCGAGCAAGCAAGAACTTGCAAACCTTGGTGTAGATGGCCGAAGAAGCAAAACACAAAAATACTACCAAGCTCACGTCCACCTACACCAACTCCAACAGACTCGGAAAACTAACGGCGCGAACCATATCTGTCCCCCTGAGTTCGCCGCTATTACAAATCAATACACGATTAGGGACAACTACATTAAAATTTATAGTGGATACTGGTGCAAGTATCTCGATAATACCAGCGTCTAGGTTAAACAGCGTCACGTTAAATCCAACACCGGTATCACTCACCACCGCTAATGGAGAGAAAATAAAATGCCACGGACAAGCAAACCTAGAGATTGGGATACCAAGTTTGAAAAGGTCATTTTCCGGGACATTTGTGGTCGCAGATATCACCAATCCACTCCTTGGATTTGACTTTTTAAATGAATTTGGTCTCATAATCGACTGCAAAAATAAAACAAGTTACGACCCGTTAACAGCTACCAAAAAGGAATTAATACTAAACACGACATCTCCAGTAAACGTGATCATTAACAAAGTAGAACTACCATCATTTATTCAAACCAGTCTGGATAAATACCCAGAAATCATTTCTCCTCATATAAACAAAAATAACAACTACTGCGGTGTTTATCACAGAATTGATACAGGTAGCCACTTACCGGTTTTTGCAAAATCCAGACAGCTATCAGCGGAAAAACTATCGGCGACTAAAGAAGAGTTTAAAAGACTCATAAATGAAGGCGTGATAACTCCTTCAGATACCCCATTCCCAAAATAAATTCATTCACAACAAAACTCGCTAATAAACAGCGATTTACAAAAATTGATCTGATTTCAGCGTACCATCAAATTAAAATGCACCCAGATGATATTCCTAAAACGGCAATTATCTGTCCGATGGGTCTTTTTCATTACGAATTTATGCCGTTTGGGTTAAAAAATTCGTCGGCGACATTTCAAAGGTACATGGACAGAATCTTTCGACAGATAGACTGTGTCTTTATATATTTAGATGACATCTTAATTTTCAGCGATGACGAGCCTTCCCACAAGAAAGATATAGACACAGTTTTTAGGATTTTACAAGAAAATAACCTGAAAATATCACTATCGAAATCTATTTTCAATGTAACATCGCTAGATTTCCTAGGTTTTAGAATTAATTCAAATGGAATCACACCAACTGCTAACAAAGTAAAAGAAATAGAATCTTTTCCGTGTCCTACAGATGCTAAAAGCTTACGCAGATTTCTTGGAATTAATACCAGGATTTGCCAAGTTAGTCTTACCTTTATCCGAAAGAATGAGATTAACACCTAAAGGATTAATTACCTCGAATAATTTGGAAAAACAATCCTTTTCTAACATTATAAAAATACTTGGTGAGCTAACAGAATTATCTCATCCTCAACCAACTTGTACACAGTATCAACTAGTCACGGACAGCAGCAAATATGCAGTAGGTGCTGCCTTACATCAGGTCATAAATGGAAATCCAATACCAATAGGATTCTTCTCAAAGAAACTGACGACAACGCAGACGAGATATTCCACTTTTGACCGTGAACTTTTAGCAGCATATTTGTCAGTGTTACATTTTCGCCACCTCATAGAAGGTCGTGAAGTATTACTTCTGACGGATCACAAACCAATATGCGGTGCATTCCACAGTCTAAAACCTGCCAAATCAGATAGACAACAAAGACAGCTAGCAATTATTACAGAATTAATTTCAGATATAGCCCATGTGAAGGGTAACCAAAATGTAGCTGCAGATTGTCTGTCTCGCCCAACATTTGCTGTACAAATAGATATATACGATCTGCCAGCACTTGCAGATGCACAAAAATCAGACACCGAAATACAGTCCTTTCCAGATTTAAAGAAATTCACATTATCTGGAAAAGATCAATTTGTGTTATGTGATACATCAACGTCATACCCCAGACCTTTTGTACCGTGCATACTACGAAAATCTATCTTTGACAGCTTGCATGCAATATCACACCCTGGAATAAAATCAGCAATCAAAATGATTAAGGCTAGATTTTACTGGCCACATATGGATAAAACCATCAAAGAACTATGTGCATCATGCACATCTTGCCAACAAGCAAAAATATACAGACATACCAAATCGCCTGTACAAACATTGGAAATACCATCATCAAGATTCCATACTGTACACATTGATATAATTGGACCACTACCACCAGCGAAATGCTCCAACAATCCTTACATCAATCCATGTCGGTATGTTTTAACATGTATAGATCGAACCAGTCGATGGATTGAAGCCCAACCTATATCGGATATTACAGCACAAACCGTAGCAGAAGCTTTTGTAAACATGTGGATTACGCGCTTTGGTGTTCCACTCCATGTCATATCAGACAAAGGAAAACAGTTTGAGAGCGAACTATTCCTTGAACTATCAAAAGTTATTGGATTCTATAGGCTGCGTACAACATCCTATCATCCACAATGCAATGAACTCATAGAAAGAGCCCACAGAACCTTAAAAGCAGCTATTATGGCCCGAAAAGAATCTTGGATTTCAGCCCTACCAATAGTTCTCATGAGAATCCGAAGTATGCCCAACTGCTCCAATTTTTCACCTTTTTATGCGGTCGCAGGTGCACAAATGTTATTGCCACAACTAATGATAAATACGGAAAATACAGAAACAGTTACATAAAATTTTACAAGAGAACTGCACAAAACTATGGCAAAATTCGATCTGACAGACTTTTCAAACAGAGAAAAATCAACAAAAAAAATCATACGTGCCAGATCAACTTCAAACTTGTGATAAAGTTTGGATTAGGATAGACCACGTTCGAAAACCGCTAGAAGCACCCTATTCAGGTCCTTACATGGTACTCGAACGAACACCAAAATATTTCCTAATAGAAACTAACTCAAATACGCATACACAAGTTTCAATAGACCGTTTAAAACCTTACATTGAAAACAAACAAAAATGTACACAAAATGCAACTACCAACACAAATAAAAAGTCTGAAAGTTTACCTCCTGAAAAAGTGCAGGAACATAAAATGAAAACAAGAACTTCAGGTAGAACGGTTACATGGAAAAAGGATAGCGAGTATATTTATTATTAAAACAAAAAAAACAAAAAACAAAAACAATAAAACCAAACAAAAACTCCGTTTACTGGTAAGGGAGTATTGTAGTATCACCTCCCTTACTAAGGTCAGTAAATGGGGCAGTCAATACTAACTCAACAGAAATCTTGGTCCTTACTTCCACCTCGGCCAAGGAATGCTATCCCAGAATCCATCGCCTCTCACTCTTCTCTCTCCTTTTCTCTCTCGCTTTCCCTCTCCCTCTGGCCAATCAGCGGAGATAGTAGCAGTTGCCGAAGACGACCCAAGACAGAAGAGGAGGCAGTTGCTGAAGAGATTCCAAACACTAAACACACGTGTTGACCGCCGGACATTTTCTAGCCAACACGTGGCGTTGTATATGAAGAATAAAATTCCTATTTTAAAGTTAGTATTTGTACTTCTCATTTATTATCTCAAATAACATAACCCAAGTACATATATTACAATCTCTCTGGAAGTCACACTGGAGAGAGTATGTTGGCCATGTAAATGAAATGTGGAAAAGAGACAGTGTTGGAACACAAAGTATTTATAGAAAATACGTGTCCAGGGGTAGGCTCCAAAAACGCGGGACAAAATTCAAATGAGGACCTACTTTAAGCCACTGACTACGTGGTTCTCCTGGCCAATGGGTTTCCGAGACTGAATGTTTACGTGCGTCCGCCATCTTTGTCTCGAGAACAAGTCGCATAACGCCCATTTTAAATTATAGGAGTGTAAGTCCTATAAGCTAAATAAGTTCATGGTAGATCACGATACTATCCAAAATTTACACAGCCGTCAAACGAAAAATATTGCCTAGCTCTAATTTATTATATACAAACAACCGAACTGTGAACATCTGAACGAAGGTTTTCAATGATTGCCTCCTTTGGAAGTTAACTGGCGATAATTTCACATTCGAAGCAAAGACTCTTCTCAAAGTACGAATGCCAGTATCAAGAGGAAAAGTTAAAGTGATTAGAAAAAAATATAAAATCGATGAGAACTCGGTTTTGGTAGGAATTTTGGTTAATCAATCATAGATAATTTAATAGTATTCTTCATTCTTTTCCGATCTTAGAGAAAAAACAAAGGCACTACAGGAACAAGCATAAGAGGCTTTTAACGGTGTAAAATTTCCCATATCCAAATTTACAAAACTCGTCTACATCATATATAAGGCAACCTAATCTCATTACAGAATCATTTAAAAAATTATCTAAAATCTGAGGGAACAGCTGGTCATTCATACAAATTTGCCCAGAATTTTAAATTTTTTTCATCTAAATATATCAAATTAACTTTCGCACCTATTATGGTAATGAAAAATTTGAACCTCGAAAAGGATATCGACACGTGGCTAACGGAGGCATGGACACCTATCAGTAGGCTATCGATCATATGGAAATCAGACATAACCGATAAAATGAAACGCAGTTTCTTCCAGGCAGCAGTCGTATCGATACTGCTGTATGGATGCACTATATGGACGCTAACAAAAAGGCTTGAGAAGAAGCTAGACGGCAATTACACAAGAGTGTTGCGAGCATTATTGAACAAGTCCTGGCGGCAATACCCCACAAGACACCAACTATACGCCCACCTGCCTCTCATCACGAAAACTATCAAAGTTAGACGAACCAGATAAGCAGGACACTGCTGGAGAAGCAGAGACGAGCTCATAAGCGATGTACTCCTATGGACCCCCACATATGGCCGGGCAAAAGCAGGACGACCAGCACGAACATACATTCAGCAGCTATATTAGGATACGGGATGTACCCCTGAAGACCTGCCAGAGGCGATGAACGATAGAGAGAAATGGCGAGAGAGGGTCATGGATATCCATGCTAGTGGCACGACATGATGATGATGATATAGTAAAAAAAAAAAAATTATTCTCACTAGGGAGGTTTTCACACGTTACGCACTACATGCTGGCCTACGAAACACACAGTTTTATTTCACTTCTAACCAAGGCAGATTCGGTATGAAACATTTCACGCTTGAGGTGGTGGGATACGAATTTATACTCATGTGTGGCCCTTCACAACTTGAATCCGCCAAGCAAGAATATTTATTCATTAACTAAGAGGGAAATTTTTTATTAGGCAGAGTTTAACGTGATCTGCAAACGCTTACACACGTCTAAAGACAACATTTTAATGGAATCCTTATCAATGCTACACAGATTCCTTCACAAAAATTTTCATTAGCGTCTTCTTCTCACTTGGTGTCCTTAGATATTTTTGAGGTACAAGTACAGACTTGAAAATAGATATTCAAACACTTTCCACAAGAGCCAGGCAGCAAGTTCGGAACCATTTAACTCAACAACAGATTCCTGCCACAAGGGTTGAATTTATTTAGTTTGGAATTTTGGCATCATGAAATAACACTAAGCCCACCTTTCTGGAAATTAAAAACTGTAGCCATAACCCCCACCCAAAAAATAAACACGTTTTCTGCCAGGCAAGAAAAATGTCACAAACTTTGATAATTTGATTGACTGATTTTTGCGCTACTTATATATTTTGGTACACAGTTAAATGATGTGTTCTTAACTAATAATCATTGGATTACAAGGTTTCCAATCTGATACTATTTATTATATAGCTTCAAGTAAATCATAAGCATTAGTAAACAATTATAGATTCAAATAGCTATTGATACAACTAATCTATGTTTATGGACCATCAAGTATTCCTATCGAATATTATTATTATTTTAAACAAATCTATTTGACCCGTACACAGAACTGACTTATTATTATTACTCCGTGTTAGTGATGGCAACAAAAGAATACTACACACTCACTAGATGACGGGTTAAGTTTACCTAAGAGACCAATTTTTTATGGGGGTGTGGATACAGTCAGCATATTCTAAACCCAATGATAGAGTGGAAATAAAATAAAAAGTTGACATCTGCTGAATATATTAGCCAAGAACCCCCCCCCCAAAAAAAAACAACAGACTCACGCTTCATAAAAGATTTCATCATCCAGCACGGATCTTCCAGATTCTCTGCCGCCACCCGTCTATCGCTCCCGGTACGTCTTCAAGGCTATATCCTGTATTGGCACAGAGCTGTTGTATATAGCTTCTAGCTGGTCGTGCTGCCTTTGCTAGTCCATCTGAAGGGGTCCACAAGAGTATATCGCTTATGAGTTCGTCATTACTTCTCCACCAGTGTCCTGCATGTCTGCTTCGTCTAACTTGGATGCTTTTCGTGATGGCTGGTAGATGGTTGTATAGCTGATGTTTCGTAGGTTGTTACCTCCAGGACTTGTTCAAGATTTCTTGCAGTATTCTTGTATAATTGCCGTCAAGCCTTTTCTCCATACGTTTACTTAGTGTCCACCTTGTGCATCCATATAGCAGTATTGATACGACTACTGGTTGGAAAAAAAAATGCATTTTATTTTATCGATCAGGTCTGACTTCCATATCACCGATAGCCTATCGATAGTTGTCCATATCTTTTCTAGTCGCGTGTTAATGTGTTTCGCGGTTGATGAAACGCTGCTTCCGAGGTAGGTGAACTTGTCCACTAGCTTCAAAGGACCACCCTCTAGTGCGAAGATGTCGCCTCTTTGATTAAAGTACATATATTCAGTCTTGGCTGCCTTGACATGGAGGCCTATGCCATCAACTGCTCGTTCCAGACTATGCTGCAAGGTTTCGGTTTAACGCTTCTGTTAAATACTCCTGCCAAAGTCATCGGCTTAGTGCGCCCCCCTAATCGTTTGTGCAGGGTAACTTCTGCTTCTCTCCTTTGCCAGCTTCAAACATTTTTCTTTCATTAAATCAATAGACGTCCTAAGCACGTAGTCTAGGCCGATGATAAACAGGTATGGGACTAATGTTTCTTGTAGCACACCTGCTACGATGTTGAAGTAGATGGTGTCTCCATCGGGAGAGCGGAATTTTACTTTCGTGTTTTTATATAGCATCATTATGACTGCGACGGTTTCTTTGGGGAGGTCGTCGGCGAGAAGCATTTGCTCCATTGCTGCCGACAGCACAGATCCTTTCACTATCACCTGATGTGCGCACAGCGCTGATCACTATAAGTTTTTGTTGGTCGGATAACACTCGTGTGTCCATAAGTAAAAGTCCATAAAATGTTACTTATGAGGTCGTCCTTCTTCAGCAGTGTCTAGCATATTTGTGAGATTTCAAGTAAATGGCCTGATTGATGCTTTTTTGTTGGATGCTGCTCCCAGGATTTTTTTTTAAACAGCACGTAGCATTCTTGTGTAGTTCTAATCTAGGCTTTTATTCCAAGTATTTTCTTAGAATCCAATTGGTGCATCGATGCAGTAACGCGGACAAAGTTACATCTTGAAAGAATAAGGCAATGCCAGTAGTAGCGATCTAGTATCAAAGGATGTTCACATTAGAAAAAAAAAAAGCAAGCAAAACGAGACAACGGCAGTTTAACGAGAGCAAGATTAATTCCGAGAAGCTCTTTGTAGATTTACAATACAATGAATTAGCACAAGGTCAGAAGATTCAGAAACTACAGAATATCTAATTCTCTTGGTAAAAAAACCCCAATCACATTAAAACCTTTCATTCTGTTGATAAGGGTAAAAAAGAACTTAAAGTACGATTAAGTGTAAATGAATGAGGTTTTTATATGCCTTTGAAATTCACCTTTAAGTCGCTATGACATGAATTCGCAATCGGTAGTGGTGGGGGGAAGCCCTTTTCATTCACAATGATACCTGCACCAATCATAATTAGCTATCAATACAAAGGTGACGTAGAAAACAGATTTCGAAAAGACTCAAAACAAAGGGAATAGCAGGTTCGTTTTACTCTGCTGAAAAGATGACTGGTTATGGAACTACTCAGTGATACATTATTAATAACTGTGTTCAACAGTTAAATGGAGCTAATGAATAAATTAAAAACTTGCCGCAATGAAATTAAAACGAAATCTTGTACGCGAAAAGGTTAAAAAGGATAAAACATGTCGATAATGCACTTAGAAATATCACGAAACTTGCTCTTACGATAGATTGTTTGCTTTCATGACATTCCAACTCTAGCTGGGTTATTCAATACCAAAGTCATTTTAAGCCATCCGATTTCAGGTATTCATTGTACACAATTAGAGATTCAAGTATGGAGGCGCTCGTAGGATTACGTTTATCGTCCTTAGAAATGAACTTGGCTACCAGAGTTTTAACCCTGAACGATGCTGTTTTATTTCACATAGATTCATAACTTTTTCAAGGACATACACTGGGCTCTTTAACCTTGTTATGGGCACTGGTCTAGAAGAACTGATTATAAATCAGTTTTAGACGTAGATAAACATGGCTCCGCCACACCATTCCTGCCCATGATATCTGACATGTGTACCACCGCCACAATCAAATAATGTGACAGGATAAGTCAAAGTCTACAACTTACACTTACTCCTAACACAAATAGTTGGCTCGCCAACAGGATTTCAATTATTTCTAAATTATATCAGTTTATACACAATATGGTTTAAATCAATTATTCCAATTTATACTGATAATTTGTTTGCTCATAACTATATGATGGCGAGTATTTTAAGCAATTAGGTAGTCTCTAGCAACTAATAATAATCCTTTGTAAACAAAATTTAACTTCAAGTAACAATTTGAAATACAAATAATTTCCAACGATGTTATATGCTTTTATCTAATACGCGTATTCTCTAAATCAGTCTTTAGATCCTAATCGATACTATCATTCCAAATCAGATTTAAGCAGGGAATGATAATAATGGAGGTGGTGACTGGACGCTCCCCTAGAACCGTAGGCTCGCCAGTGAAAGCCGTTCACTATCATTCGCAGAACACCTCCTTTAAGGAGGTTTTATCCCTCTGCAAGGGCCATAGTCAGCGTACGCGAAGCTCTACTGACAAGACAACTAGAAATGATAGAAATTAATTTTTTTTTCAATACAAAGATATTCACATACATCAATTATTCAACGTATTCAGGAAACAACCCACCAATATAATGAAAAGATCCGCCTCTAATTTCAAACAGCCCGTCAATATTAGCGAAATATTCTCTATGTGTGTACATACAGGGGACATCACGCTAATATAGCAAAAAAAAAAAAAAAAAAAAAAAGTCATTGGTTAGTATTCGTGCCAAAGCAATTTCCACCGATTGTCAGAAACTAAATATTCTTCGATTTGTGAAGTTGAGCGGAGAGACTTGCTCAGCAGACTGTGAAATGTCGTATGTGAGCTTAACAGATAATTACCTATGTTTTTTGTTTGTTCAGAGAATACGTCAGACAGATATTGCACTACGCAGAGAACAATGGCATGTCTATGAAAGACTGTTTCTTACGTTTTCATCAACTTACTGTTATTTGAATGTGCTATATATATATTATATATTTTTTATATGCGTTGGAAAATTTTCCCCTAATTGAACCAAAGAAACCAACTTAGAAACCTTCGATGTTAAAAGTAACATTTACCCACTTCAGAACAATGATTTAGTTGAGTTTCAGAAGGAAATATTAAATATTGTTAAAAACTTAAAGTTTACCAATGAAAAGAGAGAATTTTCTTAGAGGGTAAAAACGACATAAAGCAAATCAATGCCTCTAAAATATTAATGTTAAAAGGGTAAAAAGCCGAATAAAGTTTAAAATATTGACTTTGATCCAGAGATGTAATAACTGTTAGGGTCCTACTTATGTTTAAAAGACAAGTTTTTAAACTGTTTGTATTCGATCGGACCGTGTGCCAAGAAAAAAAAAGTGACTGAATTAAATTCCGTAACCTCTTGCATAAAATAAGCCTACACGGGTTAAAATACTGTTAACTCAATTTACAGTGCTGAACCATTTATTGAGTGTTATTAGATTCATCTGTCAATCATTAAACAAGCTTAAGATTTTTCGAAGCAACATCAGTAGGGAATCCAGGAAAACTTCGGAATTTCCAAGTAGCAAATGGAACATTACCCACAAAAACCGTCAGAATAATTTTTAAACTAATAATCTTTACCCGACCAAATATAACATCTGAATTATTAGCGAGACCCAAGAGGTGGACAGATATCAATGGTACAAACAAAAAACAAACACACACACCGAAAGTTTCATAAATTGATTTATTAATCTCAGCAATAAAAATGACTTCATATACTTCAACATGAACGAGTTCTACTCTTCTACTACTGGAAGGTTAGGTTATTTTCTCTAATAATTCTTCTACGGTATTCAATTCTAAATCAGTTTCTTAGCGAAACGTTCAGTGGCAAATATTGGAAAACAAAAAAGCAAACAAACGCAGTGAAGGTTAAAAGATAATTTGGCTTTACAGACGTATGCTTTGTAAATATGTTGTTACTTAAAAAAACAAAACAAAACCCACGCCTATCTAGAAATTAATTGTCCGATTCAATATCATTTTTTCCTACGCTCACGGATCTATTTAGGATTTGGTTTTTATGGAGTTTTCATCCTTTGGAGTTACATTGTTCAAGGTTTGCTAAAATGGTCTGGTTTAATATTTGGTTTCTCGGTTTCTTTTGTCATTTTCTTGTTGGTGATGAAGCGTAGCCGAATTGGGACTATGAAAGATTTGATATTTTTCGTCGTTGGTTGGGTACGATTATTTTGAACTGGGGGAATGTTTGGTTTTATGGGAGTAGTTACTGCTTTCGTTTTCCATTAAGTTTTTCAAGTTGTGATATAGTTTGTTTTTTTTTTCCCCCAAGAGTTACCTATTTTGGGAATTAGTGGAGAGATCGGTTACTTTTGTGGTTTTCTTTTTACGATGTTTTAGTTGTAGCTATCAAGAGAAATTTTTAGGTGGTGGTAGGAGTCTTTGTTGCGTGTGTGTGTGTGGGGGGGTCTATTTAATTAGTGATTCTGTTTGCCAGATTTCAGCTGTGTATTTTAAAAATTCTTTGGTTCAAGTTTTTCAAAGTGAATTTTAGCTTTATCCGGTTCAAAGTTGTTGCTGCTGATTAGACTCCTCTTCTGAGCTACATTGACGTAGCTGTTAACTTTTTAGTGTGGATTTCAAAATTTTTCTTTCCTCTGTAAATATATTTTATACTACGACTCCAGGATTTTCTTTGGTATATATTAGGAATTCTTGCAAAGACGTGATACGTCTCTTAACAATTTAAGCACCTTTTTGGTTGCACTTTTCATTTGTCAAACATCTTTGCAGTTCTCCTTGAGAAAATATGTACTACTTTTTTATATTTAAAGCACCTTGACATTGCGAGGATGTGGTGTTCTACCTTTTCAAGGTTGGATCAATTTGTTATTTTCTTTCGGAATTATGGACTGGTTGAATGTCAGTTGGTCGGTCGTTTGTTTGGGTTTTATGGCATATCAACCCTTGTAAGTCATTTAACGCCAAAGTTTGTTTATATATACATACATATTCAACCAAGGATTTCAAAACGAATATTAAGGTTGGTAGAATTTTCTATTAACTGGATTTCATTTGTTTGCACAAGATTAACCAGTTTTAAGTTGTCATATTTTTTGGTACAACTCTGTCTCTCTCAAGTAGGACAGAATGTCATCTATTTTGACGTTCTCCAACAGACCGGTTAAGTTATTTACTTTGAAAAATCGCTTTTTGATAACAGCGAAAGTTCTGCATTCTATAAGAATGTGTTTAACCGTTCAAGTTGTCTGGCAGGTTACATATCAGAATCCTTTTAATAATTATCCTTTGTTATGACTCCTTGCTTTTCTTAGGCTGTCCTATTTCCTCTCATATAGCCAGGGATAACTCCCCGTTTCCGATAACCTTTGAAGTATTTCACGTGGGTAAACATACTTCAAATTGTGCAAGTCTTTTTAATTAGATTTTTGGCAGTTTTTAGCTCTACAAATAGACTCCCGCTTCCAACTTTTTCAATATTCAAAAGGTTTATTCTCATGGAGATCACGCTTTTAATCAACAAAGATGAATTGACTAATGGGTTTTCTTGATTTGATTTCGATGAATCCGTTGAATTCAGTTTCTATACCATTATCTAAATTATCTGATTCTGGTTTATTATATTTGCCACATGTATTTTTGGGGGGGCTGGTCCGGTGCTCCACCACGGAATCCAACTTCAGTTGGGAAGTTTACCTTAGTTGTGATACATTAGCCAATATACTAGTGTCGGAAGGGAGCGTCCGAGCCTCTGCTAATGTCAGTCTTTAAGTATTCAAACTTAGTACTTTCAAGCACTCTTGGTAGTGTTGGGTGTTTGTTTGCTGTATTTGTAGATAATGGTCGGAACTTAATCACATAGGTGCAAAGGCTCGACATGACCAACCAGTTGATCGGAGCGGATTACTGAAAAATGGGGATCCATCGATCTCGCTAGGTAGTATCCATATGTACATAAAGAGGAAATATTTATTTTTAAGCATTGCGGGGAAATCGTAGTCTACAAAGATCAAATTTGAATTAAGAAAACAATTATAAATTCTGGTGTATCTGTTAGTGTGTGCGATCGTGTACAAAGTTTAAATAGAGTTTCATTTTGGAGATGAACTAATCTATTTGATGTAGGCTTCTATCGGGATGGCGTCTTAATGTCTAGAAAGAATTCTCCTCGCTAGCATGATCTAGCAAAGATTTTTTTTTAGAGTTCAACAATTCAATTAAACAGGCGTAAATTTCAACCTTTCTCATTGACTGTTTAGAATACTCGTTTTAACATCAACTCAAACTATCTATCAATCGTTACACAACATTAATAAATTTATTTCTAGTAAGCCGTTACATAATTCTATCAATAAGACTGTATCTAATGCCGCTTTCACGATTACAAAAATGCTCTTAGGAATTCTGGTTTAAACCATAATTGATCATATAATAAAACAAAATAAAACGTATCATTTGGTTTAATACGTCTTAGCATACCAATTACAAATCTAATTCGGACAACTTTCTGCAAATTGATAAGCATTTCCACACCCTTAGTCATTTGAATGAGCTCTTTAAAAGCAATTCCTTCAAGGTTAGATACTCATCTACTAGAAATATTTACGAATTAATTACTACCCGTAAGGCACAAATTTAAGTGAACACTACCAATAACCTCTACTGTAATTGGTGTGTTGTGAAACATGCCCTGTAAATTGGGTCTGTATAAACTGATGTGGTTTACATAAAGTCAATCGACACCGAGAAAATTTTTATTTTGTTCCACCCTTATAAAAAAAAAAAAAAAAAAAAGAGCCTTTCAAATATTAGGTTGTTGGAAAATAATATCCGATCTCAAAAACTTATTTCTGAAAATGAATCTAACCAGTATTTTAATCAGTCAAAATATAATCTTTGATGACCAATGTATTTATTAACAAGGTTATTTATGCTTATACAATAAAACTCGATTTTGATGCCAAGAAATCTTTCAATGTCATGTCAACTTCTCTTACAACTTTTTGACATTAAAAGTATTCAAAATGCTTTTAAAAAAATGTCGCGGACTGAAAGATCAGGTGAATATGGTAGATGTTGAAGAATTTCATATCCAGAGTCAGTGAGTCTCAACAGCACCATCCTGGCAAGATGCGGTCGAGCATTGTCAGTAATCGGAATTATGACTAAGTTTGAACCCATGAAAAAGTTATAAGTGAATCACAAAGTTTTCATGATTAGGGGCACACTGCCTTCAAAATCAAATTCCCAAAGACATAGAAAATTAACAAAGGGGAAACTTATAAGGAATGGGACTTTTTTTTTTTTTTTTTTTTTTTTTACACGATTAATATAAAAATGTTTGAACAGAACCTATAAACTCAAACCGTATTTTCCATTCAGCAAAATTCAACGTATGACAATTAATTTTTTAATATTCGGCAATTAAAGATCATAAATGAAATGGTTCATTGTCAAGCTAACACTTATTCTGAATACTCACTCTCAAGTCAAGCTAAAATTACCAGTTCCCGCTAGACCAAAGTTAAGCAGCTATGATCTTGTTCAATACTTTGATAGTGACAGTTTAAACAGCAGATACTATAAGCAACTAAAGATGTGTGTGCTATATCTAAGCAAAACTGAGTAAATGTTTATTCTGGTCTGGGTTTTAAAAGTAATGTACGTAAATAATTCAATCATTTGAATTAAATGCAATGTATGCAAACAATGTTTATAACAATGTCGTTATCCTAAATGAAATGCAAGTCTTTAAGACCCTGACTCATTGCAAGACAAAGGCCAATTTTATAAAAAAAAAAAAGACGGAGTGAATTATTTGCTAAATGCATACAAAGAAATATAGTAATTGATTACATTAGTTGGTTGGGTTTATGGCAATTCAACCTTTGTAGGTTATTTAACGCCAAATCAATTTTTATGTCAATAATTAGTTCTATTTCAAACAATTTAGTTTAGCATGAGTACACAATTTACTTATCAAAAATATTTCTATTTCAAACTATTCAGTTAATTCAAACAGTTTTAATTCAGCCAATTTAATTTAGTAAAAGTACAGATTTTATTTACACACAGGTAATGACAAAACCTGTCTATATTAAACAAATCAGTTTAGTCCAAGTACAGTTTCAATATCCAAAAAACAGCTCCATTTCAAATTCAGTTAAGCATGAGCATACAGTTTAAATGTAATTCTGGTTTAATTGTCAGAAACATTTCTATTTCAAGCTATTCAGTTTAGTATAAGTACACCGTTAGTTCTATTTAACCCATAGATAGGGCCCTATTGTGACACGACGTGCTGTTGAGTACTTAATATGTAAAAATTAGAATCTATGAAATTTATATATCTCAAAAACAAAAAAAGATCCTTAAAATAAGTATCTTTTTGTTCAATGCTTATATTGACCTAAAAAGCTGGTTGATTGTTCCTAAAATGTCAATTTAGTGCGAGACAATCGTTTTTGATTTTAAAGGTTCGTAAATCTATTTCATTTTTCGGTTGTCAACTAACTTCAATCACAATAATGAAACAGGTCATTTCGTAAAACATTTTTCTAGTCCTTATCTTAAAGTTCAATGTCAAAAAGGAGATTTAATTTGACTCCACTCTAAATAAAGGTGAGCTGGGCATTTTTTTTGGTTCTACTCCATTGCTCTAAACCTTTTCCCATTGGTCAAAGCATCTAAAAAGGGTTTTCCCAATACTTGTAAGATATAATCCTTAACTCGGATCGGCTGACCAATGGGAATATGATTCCCAATTGTCTATGATTGGACAACCAATCAGAAACCATTTTTAGTCCAGATATTGATCTATAAAAAAATGGGAAAGAAAACAAATCCTGAGAGACGATGAGAAAAGGGACCAAGAACAAAGTCAAGCCTGCCAAAGAAGCAAATCTTCCATTCTAGACCCAAAATACTCCTAAGACCCTTCAGACGTTACAAAAATTCAAAGTCCCAGACTTTAGAGACGTTCGTGTCACTCTAACCGCACCTCATCGTCACTCTTCCTCTCTCGATATTCTTTCTTGTGTTTGCCAGGAAAGCAGACATCGTTTATTTGTTATTCATTTTCTCACAAACGGTTTTCAATAAAAACGATTTTTGTTGTTCTTAAACAACGGGTTTTCTCTATTCTTGGAGTTGCCAGACAATCTAGCCACTCATATTACCTGACCATCTTAAGAAGATCCGGCTGAATTATGTCAACCCTCCTCCGTGGATCTTTCAAACACAGCGTGGGCACTGAAGGATTTGACAAAGCAAACAGTCGGTAGCTAATGAGGTAGTCACGAACCAAATAACCACAAGTACTGTGACTAGTAGTTACACCACATTGGGCTCCGGGACTAACTTTAGGACCATCAGGTTCTACCACGCTGGGTCAGAGTGGACCTGGGAGCCATGGCAATGAAGGAGTGCTTGGCATTTCACAAAGCCCTAGCATTACTGGAACCTTAACATCAGATTGTTTAGTATATCCAGAACAGTCATTGTGGGGGGGTATTACCCCTCTGCAGAGGTGCAGTCAGTGTATTCTACAACCCCAGCCGACTGGCCAATACACAGAGTTAAATGTCAAAACAGTTTTATTTCAGATAAGTACACAGTTTAGACGTCAAAACAATTCTATTTAGAGCAATTCAGTTTAGAATAAGTATGCCGTTAAAATGTCAAAACAGTTCTATTTTAAACAATTCAATCTAGCATAAATACTCAGTTTAAATGCAAAAATCACTATTATGAAGGAAGCACGGTTTAGTTCTATTTAACCCAAAGATAGGACCTTTATCAGGTACTACCACTCCGGGCCAGAGTGGACCTGGGAGTGAGGGTAATAAAGGAGTACTCTGCATTCTCCAAAGCTCCAGCATGACTAGAACCTCACCATCAGATTGTTTAGTGTCGTACCAGGACACTCGTTGGCGGGTGCCTTAGCCCAATGCAAAGGTGTGGTTAGTGTATTCTACAGCCCCAGCCAACTGGGCAAGTAATTGATTAGAGTTTACAGCCTTTTTAGTTACATTGTAGTAGTACCGTTATCACTTTACACAATAACTTGTATTTTCTTGTTGGCCAATTTAACGATACACAATTTAACACTTACATTCGTCAACCTATTCGTCTCATTTAGGGCTTTTTTTCTTTTCAAAATTCATTAGCTCTGACCCAGCATTAACAATTACTTCTTCCTTTCTAATTCAGCACTGATTCATTTGTAATCCCATTACAAGGACTACCGTGTGCTCTTATCGTCTGCTCATGTACATTTTAGTTTAAGGTAGACCTTACAACCCCTTGCCCTTTTAATTATAGATTCATAATTACTTTACATATTGGCTTTGGCGCATCGGAATTCATTCATTTTTAATAGTCTTCCTCCATGTTATTCCAAAGTCATCATCTAGTCATATTCATAGCACGGAGCTTTCGATCTCTCTATCCATTTCTTGTTTCTGGCAGGTTCTCAAGACTGTATGTGTGTATATATATATATATATATATATATATATATATATATATATATATATACCAACCCCACCACTCGGGCAGGATATGACACGAGGTCAATTTTTAAGCTGAGTTTAACAGGTTCGAATTCAATTTTCCTTTTCCTAGACTAGTTGCCTCATCAAGGCTGAAGAACCTAGTCCGTCCTACTATTCACCCATAGCTGGAGGGAGAATAATTGGATTCATACCTTTCCCAAGGGTATTAGTGCTATGTGAAATGCTATCAGTCTCGTCCAGGATTTGAACTCGTGTCGCCGTGTCCATTTCCTACGACGATAACCATTACACCACGGGTACCTCGAAACTGCATATAGTGTTCGCACAGACCTGATATATCAAACTCCTTCCTACTTGGTACGCTCTTGTGTAAGAGTCCATTAGAGAACATCGCTTAAAAGTTTGTCCCGACATCTTCAGCAGTGCCCAACATGTCCTGGTAGTCTCATTTGGATAGTTTGTGATATGGCAGGTAAGTGCCCGTACAGCTGACGTTTTGTTCGGTGTTCCTTCAAGATTTGTTTAATACAATACGTAACATTTTTGTGTAGTTTCCACTTAGCCTTTGCGTGGAAGAAATCCTGTTTCATTTTATCGGAGAGATCAGGTTGGTTGGTTGGTTGGGTTTTATGGCATATCAACCTTTGTAGGTTATTTAACGCCAAATCCATTTTTATGTAAATAATCAGTTCTATTTAAAACAATTCAGTTTAGCATAAGTACACAGTTTAATGGTCAAAAACATTTCCATTTCTAACTATTCAAGCAGTTGTATGTAACAGTTCGGTTAAGTGTAAATACAGTTTTAATGTCGAAAAACAGTTCTATTTCAAATAGTTCAGTTAAGCATAAGCACGCAGTTTAAATGCAAGTACGGTTTAATTGTAAAAGTCATTTCTACTACAAACAATTCAGTTTAGCATAAGTATGCTGTTAATTCTATTTAACCCATAGATAGGACCCTTATCAGGTTCTACCACTCCGGGCCAGAGTGGACCTGGGAGCAATGGTAATGAAGGGGTACTCCGCATTCCCTAAAGCTCCAACATTGCTGGAACCTCACCATCAGATTGTTTAGTGTCATATCCAGGACACTCGTTGGGGGGGGTCTTACCCCTCTGCAGAGAAGCAGTCGGTGTATTCTACAGCCCCAGCCGACTGGGCAATCGGAGAGATCAGATTCTCAGATGATAGCAAGACTTTATAGCGGCCTACGTCTTCGCTATGTGTATGTTGACATCACTTTCACTTAATGAAATATTCCTGTCGGATTTGCTTTCATGACAAATCAACCATTGTAGGTTATCTAATGCCAAATCCATTTTTATACATATAGTTCTATTTCAAACAATTTAGTTTAGCAAAAGTACACGTTTCTCTTTGACCTATAGATAGGACCCAATCAGGTGCTACAACTCTGAGCCAGAGTGGACCTGGTAGCCACGCCAACAAAGGGGTATTCCGCAAAACTCTAGCATTACTGAAGCCTTACCATCAGATTGTTTAGCGTCATATCAAGGACACTCGTTGGGGGGGGGGGAGTCTTACCTCTCTGAAGAGATGCAGTCAATGTATTCTGCAGCCCCAGCCGACCGGCTCAGCCCAGTGCCGGGGTATGTGAACTGGTCCACAAGTTACAGAGCCTTGTTATTTAATATGAAGATGCCATCACCTTGTTTAAAATACATGAACTGTTTAATTTGCATTCAAAGAGTTAAATGTTTTCGGCTTACTCCAGGCAATGCAACGTGTTTCGGCTAGGGAAGGTGTATTTACTAGAAGCGCTTGATAATCTGCGTAGTTTACGTCCTTCATGGTTTCTGCGTGATAACGTCTGCTTTTTGTAGCACGTAATCCAGGCAGATTATAAACATTTACCAACACCTCCGCATGTGCTGGCCACGATACAAGGTCATTTTTCCTTTTTTTTATGTATTATAACACCAGTGGCCATAGAGAGCCTATTCTGCCCTACTATTTAACTTAGGCATTAGCGCTATGTGAAACAGCTTCGTCCAGGTTTTGAGCTTATCGAAATTATTTTTTTTTGGCGGTTTGTATTTACGAGACTTTTTTCGCCTTCATGGGAAGTGGATTCCGGAGCAAGCTTTTTGACATTGAAATGGGAAATTGGAAACTGCCTTTTTTTGGGGAGAAGATTTTAGTGGGAGCTTACCGCTCAAAAAGGAGATGAGTGCTTGACCGCTGAGAACCATGTGGTGTGAAGAAAGAGCCTGATGGAGATCTATCAGGTATCTTTTATCAATTGCTGAATCTTCTAGTCGAAAGGAGATTTTTTAATTGCTGACCTGAGGAAATTTTCTCGATTTTCAAATCCAATTGATGAGTCTCCCGTTTGAAAGGAGATATTTATAATTGTTGAACGGAGGCAATTCTTTCAAGTTTTCTACCTTGGAATTGCTATGCCGAGAACACAAAAATTATGAATGCTGAACCAAAGGCCGGAAGGAGATCTTCCCTTCAAGACTCTTCATAAAAGGAACTTTCAAAGAATCAAATTGCTGAAATCTGTCTCAATACATTTTTTCTTAATTACAATTGCTGCGGCTCAAATGAAGATACTACAGAAGACTTCCATTTTTAAAGGATTTTTCAGAACCTGTAATGTTTTATTTTTTAATTATAACGAATTCCATTATGTCTTTGTATCTGTACCTCAGCTTTTTCCGTTGTTTTCGGCCCAAATCTTTTTCGGAGTTTACTGTCTAGAGTTTAGCGTTCATTCGAATGACCGATCGGTTAAGTGCAATAATTTTAACTGTATGTGCTTTCTTTTCAAGTGAATGTAATATGTTTTTTTATATATTTTTTTATTTTATTTGTAAATATGTATAGACAGTTTATTGGAAGCACGTGTTACTTTTATTCCTGGTTTAATATTGGAATTTAAATTGACACACGTCAGGGTAGTTATCTTGTGGTTTAAAAAAGACCGTGAGTTATCACGCTTACGGTGAGGTTGTTTCCCACCCACTTTTTACTTTGACAGACTCGTTTCTTGTGCTTTTTTGGAAGAAACATAATCCTTCAAAGCTCAGGTCACTGTGTCCCTTTCTTACGACGATAAGCATTACACCACCAACGCATTCAGATTATCAACATTATATAATAAATCTATTTCAAAGACTCCAAATTCATCCCACTACACTCAGAAATTATGTACAAATTATCAACATTAATTTAATTCCTTTAATTCTTATGCCTCTATGGAATTTCCAATATTTTCTTTTACTTCCGGTTCTGCGTCCAACACTATTTCTGTCCATACCGTGCAAAACCTTTTTATGAATAGTTTTTTTTTTTCCTCAATTTTCATGTCTGTAGATGGTTTTTCATCTACATTAACTTTTAGTCGACTGTGATTACTATTGGAAGCTATTCTAAAGAAAACTGGCAAAGTATATTTTCCAGCTAGTATCTGTAATATTATGGCGCTATGATAGTCAGTACATTATGAATAAAATAGAAACAATTCGATGAGTAAGTAGCCATGTTGGCTATCTCGTTTATTGTTCTAAACTGCGGAACAGAAGTACCTATTATCTTTATTTTCTGAGGGTGCATCATGGGGGGATAACTCATACTATGACAGTATCAAGCGAAAAGAAAATCTCTACTCTCACCAAAGCAAGTTTTCTTTCACAACTGTCAAATCTAAAAAAGGTAGTATTACAGATAACTTTATATCAAGAATCAAGCCACATATCCTAAAAGCAATTAGACATTGCATGGGCGTAAGATAAATACAAACCTAGAAGATAAATACCCCAATTATGAATAAAAACTTTCCAAATATTTAACCGGACAAAAATCTTAGTTAACTTATTTCTACATTTCGTACATTAAATTATTAATTCATCATCGCTCGTATGTCCTCCCAATAAATTTGTTTTATATAGACTGACAGCTTATTTACATCGCTTTCATCTACATCAATCTTTTTATCCAAATGCCTAACACTGAAGACTTCCTTAATAGCAGCTCTATACGCGTAATATCACTTTATCATTAGTGATGTCGACCAATAAGAAACTTCGCAAAAAGCGATGGGATATCAAGTTTTCATTAGATTCAGGAAATAGTAATGGCCGAAGATTAATTTTGCATTTTTTCTTTTTACGGCTGTAAAATTAGATTATTTCATCTTGCCAGCCTTGACATTACCTATTATGATATTTATTTATTTTTCTCATCCAACCGTCTTGAAGGATCATTGAGAGAATTACCAGCGGGATATACCAGCATTTACTGTGGAAGGAAATGTAGGAAAACATGGTGAATATAGATCAATCAAGTCAAGAGATGTATTCACACATACATACCGTTGGCGTAACGTTTATCGTCGTAGGAAGTTAATTTTACGATTCATGTTCCATTCCGGAACGAGGCTGTTTGTGCTTCACTTCACTTTAATGCCCTAGCGTAAGGCATGATTCTTTTTCTCCCAACCAGCCATGCATTAATACTACAGTAGTCTTTATATGCCAACCGGTTTTGTAGAAAAAAAAAGAACTGAATTCAAACCATATGTATTCCCCTTACGAAAGAAAGGGACCTGGTGTCGCATTGTATCATTGTCACCGACGACTGCTCTGTGGGTGATCGTATAGTAGGTGAGGGAAATGCAACTAACTCACTTTTCTTTATTCACTTATTTCATATACAGAGAGCTTGAAAATGTGGAAACGAATGACAGACTATATGCTGGGGGAATTCGGTGCTTTCTGTATTATAGAAGGAACCAGTTCTTTTTTATATTCTTCGTGATGTTACGCGTATAGTGTGTGTGTGTAGTGGAGGGGATTCTTTCTCCTTGTCCACTCTTGGATATCTGTCTAGTCCCCAGCCACAAGGGATGGAGTGAATCGAAGAAAATCATCCTTTATTAGTGCTCCCAGAACAGCGAGCTTCTACTCTCGCCTGCGTGGTTGACATGCCTTACCAATTCTCGCGACCATGGAGTCTGATCATTTCGACAAGTTTCGTTGATTAGCGTTTTCCCGCCGGGTGAAAGATGGCAGATAAATCATATCTTATGATATTTAGCCAACTGGACGAGATTTGAACTTGTCCACAAGACTCTTTCAGCTACTACCTTTTTTCATAAATAATCTGTTCACTATCGACTTCACTTTAGCGTTCGTTTACAATATTACAAGATCATGCCTGTGGAATTGGGGTTAGATAAAGGCGTACTCTGATATTTCTTCACTTCCTGCAAAACATCTAACCAAATCATAGTTAACCTCTCATCTTTCCGATTTACACTCAGATCCTCAATTTCCAATTCTAAGTGACTCTGCTATTAAATAACCCAATAAGATGCTGATATGTCACTGAACCAAGAATAATATGGGTGCTCATAATTACCAAGATGTACGAAATCGACTCGATACCGAGATACACAAATTCGTTTGAATCAGATACCAGCGCCAAATTAATTTCTGCTACATTTGAGCCAAGGATTTTTGACCCATTGGTTCTCGGCTACACTAGAGCAGTGATTTTCAACTAATGCAGTTGTATTCACTTTAAGCCTGATTGATCAAATTATTGTGAATAGCAATAGAGGTGGAGAGATAGCTTAATATTCTTGCCCTTAATGTTCTTAGTATTAGATACAGTCGAAAAACTTAACCATGGAACTTTAAGCATCATCATTCAACATGCATTTAAAAGGAGTAAAAGTTTCTTGTAAAATCTGAGAGTTCAAATTTTATCTGTCATATCTTTACTCTGTCGGTGAGGCTTAGAATATCTCCTTAGAATACAGTCATTCTGAAGAAATAAAAAAAATGTCGTGGGTATGACACTCAATTGCATCTGATCCAATTCTTGCAAGCATAGCATAGCCCCTTCATAGGCGCCTCTAATGGTGTACTGGTTAGCAAGCTAGACTAGTAAACCTACACGAGTGAGTTAGAGTCTCATTTGGTGCCCCATTCATTTGGCCTTGTGCCACATCTAAGCAAAAAGCTTTGGAAATTACTAGAGTAACCTTTTCATTACCATTACTTTTAGGTTCACTCTGCCCCAAATCAGTAGTAGTTGTAAAAGGTCCTGTCTATGGATAAAATACAGCTGTTTAACAATTATTTGATGCCATATGACTTTGCATTAATTGGTACTTGAAGCTATAATTGTTCAAATAAAAAAGTTACTTGAAATCACGAGATAGGAATATGTAAACCGTACAAATGTGTGCAAACATTTTAAGAAAACTAGATATAAACGTATGCAGAAAACTTACATCCACACAAAAATGTAAATAAAAACGTACAAGAAACGCGGTTCCCAAACATCTGGGCATTAAATAGCCGTAGACCGGATGAAATGCCGTTAAACACAAATCCATCTGCAATATCGCTACCAGAAAATTGACAGATTTCGGATTATAGCAAAATGGGCCCGAAATTAATAATTGTTTCGTTTTCCAAACACCCAGAAAACATAAAAAAAAAAACAAAAAAAAACGAGTTTAAGGTTTATTTGTTTGACGCCATGTCAACCCTTCTAAGTTTATTTTATGTCGAAGCCATATTTTAACACATCATAGTCTCCAGTTATATACGGTAAAATATCGGTCTTCGAATATTCTGAACAGGTAAACACCTCATACATTAGTTGCAATATCAATGTTTTAAGAGCCAGTATAATATCGTAATAGAAAACATTTTAAACATTACCTTAACAGGTATTGGCACTCCAAGTCAGGGTGGGCCTGGGAGTAATAACCATGAAGGAATGACTTGAAACCTACATGAATTTAAAAAGTTATATCAATAAAAATTATTAAAGAAAACACACACACACACAATCTTAATATATAACAAGTTATTTAGCAGGCAACCCCGAAACTTGTTTGAGGTGGGGAAACAAAAAAAAAAACAGTTGTTTTGGTGTCAGTTTTATGTAGGAACTGAAGCCAGACAGAAAACATGCTATATATATAATATATATATATATATATATATATATATATATATATCCTAGATTGCAGTCTGCAAGCAATATTTAATACGCATTCTGACGTTAAAAGCAATTAAAATATTTTGAGAAATTTGCAGCATCCAACTTTATCTACAAACTCTCTCAGCAAATATGCTGATTTCTGATGATAGCAAAAAGATTTAGAATCAGATTACGAACTAAGCAAACAAGTAATCTTAGCTGAAATTCGAACTTGATAACCATCATGCTGCCTCGTTTCCTTCATTAAAATTATGTAACTTTATTTTCAAAGTATAAATAAAAAAAATTAATAAATTATAGGATTAAGAGATACGTGTCCACATGCTCGTTCCACCGACATAATCCTTCAAAGTTATAACTTTCTATATTGCTTCATCAGTTTTAGTAAGAATATGTTGGATTTTATCCTGAACACGCCCAGAATATAGTCGAATTTGGTGCAACCAGAAAAGAATCCGCAGTTATTTTCGAGTTAAGTACTCGGAAATAACTACGGAATCTTTTAAAGGACAAACACAGACCCCCCACCCCGCCAAATAAAACCAAACACTCACAACACTAGAAAAATAATAAGATAAAATCTCCGTCCCACCAAAACACTATTTGGAATATTTACAGATTTTTCTTTGGCACAACAAAACATTAAAGAATTCAAAGTACCTTTTCAAATTTAATGCAAATATTTTTTCTTTCCTTTTGGGTGAAAACATATCAGCGATTAGAATTAAAGAAATTTCTCCGGAGTACTCATCAGGATTTGGAGATTATATTTATAACCCTCCCCCAAAAAAACAAAACAAACAATAAAAAAAAAAAAAAAAAAAAAAAAAAAAAAAAAAAAAAAAAGATCCGACAGATTTTTTGCACTTACTACCAATTCGTTAATATCTGTTCACCCTTCATCCCAACTACCCAATTAGCGCATCAGTCATTTTAGCAAGGAATTTTTAGCGATGAAATTGATAGCCCAACTTTTGCTATTTATCCATAGCTAGGGGTTCCACTCCTAATTTGGAATTCATAGTTTCCCTTATCACAGAGTCGTTGCCAGCTGTCGCTAGTGAAACTAATTGCTATGTAATTTTCCTCCTAATAGGCGGGGAAAGAAGAGAATTTCACGTTTTATCCCTCAAGGCCACAAGTGGAAAATAAACCCAAACTGAGCTAGAATATGCATATTTCCTTTTTATGCTCTTAACTAATGCTTTAATATCTGTGCACAAAACAGGTTTTGTTGTTTGATGGCATATCAACCTTCGTTGGTTATTCAATGCAAAAAGCCATTTTTATTAAAGAACACTGAGCGGTGGTGGGGAGGGATAAGATGGTCAACACCTTTCCCTAGGAGTTTTAATCCAGAAGTGAACGAAAAAGCTCGATTAGACAGTAAGCCACAACGCAACTGGGACCCCTCCCACCAACAAAATAGATGTGTTATCAGGATAAAGATTTACGGGCTATGATGAAAGGGTATCAAGAATCAATCTCTAAAATTTTAAAATGTAGACCTATGCACAGTAGAGCTATATATAGAGTAAAGTATATAATAATGAGTTTGCCGGGTTTTTTTTATCCACAGTTTTTGGCAAATACACGTCCTTCCATATTCACCAGACGTAGTCCATGCAACTTTGATCTTTGATGTAGCAGAATGTGTACAAGGAAAATGAATTACTTGCATGTGTAGGCCAACCCCTCTGCACAAGCAGGATGAGGCACAAGGTCATTAAAGCGAAGTTAAATAGGTTTGAATTCAGTTTTTTCCCACCCTTCGAGACCCGTTGCCATACCAAGGTTCAAGAGCCCTGTTTGCCCTACTATCTATCTATATCAAGAAGTTGATTAGTTAGATTAATACCTTTCTCAAGGGTATTAATAGCGCTATGTGAAATTCAAACAGCCTGTCTTTTGAATTACTTGACGAGTTGCGACTAAGGTCTGTGCAGCTTTCATACTGGTCGCATTTTTTAGTCGTCACTAGAACCTTAATGTTCCCTAGAATGAATGTTTGTATTAAGGATAGGTAACGCTACAATGACATTAAAAGAGATTCGCAGCAACCCCCATATCAAGTTTTGATCTGGTGAATTCACCGGATTAAGCATGTTGAATGCCAAACGAACTTTTTGAAGAAAATGGTTTCATTAATGAATAGAGTTTTACTGTCACATTTTGCGACCACCTTCATGTCTTTAGATTAAAAAATCTTAGTAGCTTTAGTAAAGAAGATATTAGGTACGATAATGTATCTAGAGTCGTAGGCCACATAAGCCTTCTAGATATATTTTTGATTTTAAATGAAACTTTGACGTAACCAATACGTTGACATTTACCCAGATGCAATAGATCGTTGATAAATTTATCTCGCTAATTCTCCAATAGTGAATTAGTTGGTCTTATAATCCGTCAAATACATCTGACAAATATTTGGAAGAACAGCTTGATTATTTTACTAAATAGCAAAACTGGATCATATATTCTTAAAGTTTGAAGTTTTTCAGTCTTTTAACATAGCAGTACCCCACTTTTTTTTAAATTAAAGTTTACGCGGAAACGATTTTTCAAGATAAAATTTCACATTGTTAAAAGTTTATCAATCCTTGGTTCTCTAACAGAATTTAGAGTTTCATTCAGGACACTTTCAGTTGAAAGGCTATTTCTATTTTTGAATATATAATAATCTCGAAATCAAATAAGTTTTAGAATTTAGACGCTTTAACAGTATTTGTAGGGTTTCAATCAACACCCCAATTCTTTAAATACTTTATGTATCATTTTCCATTTAAAATGGTTTAATCTTAAAAAAAAAAAATTGAATAAAATCTGTAAAGGATATGAAAATCTTCAACATATAACTATAATTTACCACCCCTTCTGCAAGGTCAATTTTTAAGCGGAGTTTAACTGGTTTGAATTCAGAGTTTTCCTTCTATTTACCCATAGCTGGAGGGAGAATAATTGGATTCACACCTTCCCCAAGGGTATTAGTGCTATGTGAAATGCAATCAGTCTCGTCCAGGATTTGAACTCGTGTCGCCGTGTCCATTTCCTACGAAGATAACCATTACACTACGGACACCTAATTATACATATAACTGGTCCATTGGCCAAGTGGTCAGAGTTCGGTAACTGTCCTGGGGACTGGAGTTCAATCCCAGGTCGAGTCATACCGAAGACTATGGAGAAAATGGTACTTCATCCCTCTTTGCGTAACACTCAGCATTATAGGGTAGAGATCAAGGGTAATGTGTAGCAATCCAGGAAAAGGAATAGCGCCCTCCCTACACCTCCATGTAGTAGCTAATGAAAAGGGAGCTTTCGGGCCGCCCTCGACTACGTTCGCCAACAATATATCTTTAAGCAAAAAATATTGATAAAGGGTTCTTGTTCCACTGGAAAATTTCCTTCGAGATGCAGTGGATGAGATATGGTTATGTAAATCGCTGATAGCCTCAGAGCTTAACTCATGACATTTTTAGTTTTGTCAATAATATATTTATGAAATTATCAACAGATTGCAAGGTAGTAACGTTAACATCATTGTAAATAGACCTAAAAGGTTTTTTTTTCCTAAATTATTAATATTAATCTACAAACGTTAGCTACTTTTAAAATAGAATAAATTTTTCATTAAATTTTTCAGTCATTTAACATAAATCAATTTATCTGTTTTTAATGCAGGTTATAGATGATTGATAAATTCATGAAGTTTAAACGAAAAAAGTTTTCTGCTCCAAAAGAACAGTCTCTTTCGGAGCTTTGCCAACGCATTGGACTCGTGTTTTGTAGATATTCTGTGGAGTTTCCATGGGAATATATATGCGCGCACTCAAACATACAGGCCAATATAGAACTGAAAATAAACGGGGTTCACTTAGTCTTCCTTTGTGGCTGCATTACGACCAGTTTAATGCAATCTTCAGATGTGGTCAGCGGATAAGAATGAAATTGTAAGTACTGAAAAATGCTAAAGAGATGCAAAATATTTCTCCGCAATATACAAGAAACGGAAGGAGATTGGTGTGTGTGTGTGTGCGCGCGAGTGAGAGAGAGAGAGATAGAGAAAGAATATTGTGCCTGAAGGCCAAAAAATAGGTTCATATTCCCACTCTCCAAAGCTACTCAGAGTTGTGTCGTAGATTGGTAATAATTCCATATATAGCACCACGAAATGCTGCAAGGAGATAAAAATTGCAACAAGATAGAATACACTAAAACATCTAACAAACAAAAATGGTTGTATTGCCTATGTTAAATCTGTTTAAAAAAATAACAGAGTTCGCGTGCGCGTGTGAAACATTTTCATACGTTCTAATGAACTTAGGAAATTCTTTGGTTTTTGTTTTATTCTAACGGCATTTATGTAGGAGGAAAATGGGTTTCTCATTAAGAAAATAAATTTGAGGCCCTCTACGCTATAAATATAACAACTTTTCAGATTCACTATTTTGTGCATATGTCTCGTGTTAAAAATTGGCTTAAATACAAAGAGGTAAAAAATAGTAATACCTTTTTGTTATTGTTAAAAGAACTACAACATATACATAAAGGGGGAAACTGTTCACAGGTCTAGAACCTTCAAATACTATCAGTCAGTATAGAAAATATATTTAGGTTGATATCTATAAACCTGTCATTACCAGACTTCACCCCCACTCTTCGGCTCGCAAAGTGTGTTCTGTCTGTCTTAACATAAGAAAGGCAATTTTTCTACTTGAACTCTAGATTCCCTTATCTGTCTTGGAGTGATTGCCAATCCCACGTGATATATGGGTTACGTACAACCGGCATTAGACATTATTAGCACTCCATTTTTATAAGTCCTCGTAAATTCTGCACATGTCTAATACTTCAGGGACTCGCTACTTTCATTTTGAAATGATGCCAACAGGAAAAAAAAAAAAAATAATAATGTGGCAGTCTTTGACCAGTTTTCTCACGGAACAAAACTAGTTTATTTTTAAGTCCTTGCTGGTATGGCTAAGTGTACCGGTGGAGGTCAACTTCAATTGTTTTTTTTTATAATCACAGCATTGAATTGGCGATATATCAATAGTATGAGAGATTTTTATTTATTCCACTAGCACTAATGTGAGTGTAAAACAAAAACTATCACAAATATAGTTGCAGTTGGGGGGGGGGGGGCACGATAGATGTTCTTCTGAACCTGCTACACTAAACATACTGGTTATTCTTAACCAACCATCTCTCATACTGGAGCCTCATCATCAGATGGTTTAGTATAATATACCGGACATTCGTTTTAGGTCTTTCTTCCTCCTCAGAGATGTAATTTGTGTATTCTAAAACCCCAGCCGAGGCGGAAGTTAGGGTGCAGGTCTGCGAGCGTGTGAAAACGCGATTCACCGTTTCGTTGGTTGGTTTCTTCATAGCATGTCAACCTTTCTGGGTTATTTAATGCTAAATCCTATTTTTATATATGCTTTGGAAGTGAATAGTCTGTAGGTAACTATTTCTAGATGAGTTGTGAGAACTCGTTTGTTAGAATACAGTTAAACAGTTTCATTTGTTTCTATCTACACTAATGATTCTATTAAATATTTCTATAAAATATAATTTGCACGCGGCTGTATGGTTTCAATTAACCGGTGAAAATCCTTAATGAAGGACTCATAGATAAAACCGAAACAGTACTTCCAATGCACGTCAGAATGAACCTGGGAGTAATGACAATGAAGATGTAATCCGCATTCAAAGTCCCAGGACTGTTTGGGTTATTTGGTTTAGTGGCATATCAACTCTTGCTGGTTATTTAACGCCAAATCCTGTTCATACAGGATTTTTTGAATTGTAGATAACATTTTTTTCATGAATCAGGTCATTTGTTTGCACAGTGTTAAATGGTTTAATATGTAGCAAATGATTAAGTTTTATTTAATCCATAAATTTCACCCTAACAGGTACGAGCATTCCGGGTCAGAGTGGACCTAAGAGTAATAACGGTGAAATGGTACTTATTCCTCAAAGTTTCAGGACTGAAACCTCACCATCAGATCGTTTAGTGTCGTATCTAGGACACTGGTTGATGTATTACCCCACTGCAGAAGGGATGTCGATAGATTCTACAGTTCCAGCTGACTGAGATAGCTTAAGCCTCACTATCAGATGTAGTTTAGTGTCACATACACAGGAAACTCGTAAAAGAGAGGATATCCCCTCCCTCCGCTGTGGTGCAGTCGACGTGAACGTGAAATAAGAGTCTTAATAATGAAGATGCTAGCACGTGGTGTCCATTTGTTCCTGCTTCAATAGACCTCAGCAACTGAACTGATTTAATACAACTTCTTAGCCAATGAATAGCTTCACAGACTTTTCACTGCTGACCACGTGATAGACGTTTAATTGTTGACATCACTACTGACCTACATTGGGAGCAGCTGACTCCGACACAAATGTTTACTTTCGGAACTAAAATTAGACATTAATTTGATGGAGCTACCATTACCATAGTTCACTGAAACTGCACAGAGGACATTTTAAAATATGGAAGATGTAGATGCTGAAAAAGTTTAGTTTCATACTATTTATTATAAATTAGAAAAATCAAAAAATATCCTCTCGGCTAAAAAGGTTACTCTGGTTCTTTTTGGGGTTTGATATTTCTTTGATTCAATATGCGAGGCGTGATGAGAAAAAAAAGAAATCAAATCAGTTCTATCAAAATGTAATTTAAATCCACACGTACATGTGTGTATGTGTATACATCTCAACAGCCGATTTTATATGACCGGTTTTGGTACACTAACGTCTCTTAGTATTCCTCTCGCCCGAAGTGGAGTCAACGATTCACTTTACCATAATTTATTTCACCAAAATTCCAAATAATCAAGCTAAGACGTTAGAAAATCTAGATTTCTGGCGAGTTTTTATAAATTTGGATAATTACAATCCGAGTTGTAAAGAGGATGTCTCGTCTACAATGTACGAATATAATGTATAAACAAACAGTTTTTATTTTTAAGATAACATGTGTTCAAATTCACTAATGTCAATATCGGAATGTATTGTTTTTTTGTCGTATGCTTTTAACCACTAGCTATGTTATAAACATGTTTATCACAGTTTTAGAGATAAACCAACTGAATACTATGTCTAGTTTAAATTGTTAGTCGTAGCAACGAATAGGCCATTTACAAATGAGTTGATAAATATAAGTTGGTGACCTCAGTCGAGGGTGACCCGAAGGCTTTCTTTTCAATACTGAAGTGTAGGGAAGGGCGCTGGTTAATTCCCTGGATTTGTCCACTTCACCCTTGATCCGTATCTTAAAGTGCCGAGTGTTAAGCAAGGCGGCATCAAGTACCATTTTTCGAGTCTTTGGTATGACTCAACCTGGGATTGAACCCCGGGTATCCCGGACTATTTGCGAACACTACTCATTAGGCCAATACATGAAAGTTAGGTTATTTGGTTTAATGGCACATCAAACATTGATGGCTACTTAATGCCAAATCATTTTAATACATATAAGGACTTTTTAATGAATAATTTGTTGGTAACATTTTTTGAACAGAGACAGGAATATATGGAATAGCATTTAGGTTTTATGGTTATTGATCATACCTTTGTTCGTTGGGCCTACAACTTTAAGCAGTCCCAAATTATATAACTTTTGTCTGAATTGAAGTAGTACTATCAACCAGTTACCAAAAGATCGGTCATTGGATTATAAAAAGAAAAATAACGGTTTATTAAAAATAACGAAATAAAAGGACATGGGTTTAACACTAGGATTTTTATTCATCTGGGAGGTACGTTTATTGATATTGAAAGTCAATTTAAGGGAGAAAAAGTGTATCCGAAAAAACAGATAAGTAAAATCCAAAACCATAATCCAAATTAAGAAAAATAACTAGAAAAGTTTTACTTGGTGGGGAATGCTAAGCGTTAATTCATATTTCCTATGTGAATATTGTCAGAATGTGTTTTTATAAAAACTTATTCCTTAAATAAGGATCAACGAGGGATTGATAAGGTCACTACCACCCCCTTCCTGTTGCACTATTGACAAATTCAAACTAAAAAAAAACCTGTTTGATAATTTTCACCAGATATTGTCTCTACTGAAACAAGAGATCATTCAAAAAGCTTTTAGGAAATGATAAACTTTTCGATGATAACCGTAAAGTCTGTTTGGCACCCATTTAAGAGCCGATAGACGAGGTTATTAAAAAATAAAAATTAACAAAAACAAACTCCAGGCCGTCGAAAGGTTTATAAAAAGTTGTCAAAAACAGTTAAACCGTTAGAAAGGACAAATTCACTTACCCCCCCCCCCAAAAAAAAAAACACAGCTATACCAACGCAAATAACTTTGTTGTTTGTGGAGTTCGTCATCATTCACGATGCATCGAATGTTACGTAGTGTTTTGGTGAACAAGATTTACTCAATTACCAAGTCTTTTCCTCATCTCAATTGCATCCTAAAATAAGGTTAAAAAAAAAAAAAAAAAAAAAAAAGCTTGGATTTCGTGTTAACCTTACCGTGCTTTTTATTCGGATTATATGTATCGAAGGTTATCATCAACACCATGTCATGCCGCTTGCGCAGATATCCCTGACCCTCTCTCGCCACTTCTCCCTATCGTTCATCGCCTCCGGCAGGTCTTCAGGGTTACATCATAGCTGCTGTATGTATGTTCGAGCTGGTCGTCCTGCTTTTGCTTGGCCATATGTGGGGGTCCTTAGGAGTACCTCACTTATGAGCTCGTCCTTGCTTCTCCAGCAGTGTCCGGCATGTCTGGTCCCGTCTAACTTGGATAGTTTTCGTGATGGGAGGCAGGTGGCTGTATAGTTTATGCCTTGTGGGGTGTTGCCGCCAGGGCTTGTTCAATATTGCTCGAAACATTCTTGTATAATTGCAGTCCAGCTTCTTCTCCAGCCGTTTAGTTAGCGTCCAAGTAGTGCATCCATACAGCAGTATCGATACGACCGCTGCCTGGAAGAAACTGCGTTATTGCAGAAAACGGCTCTGAAGAAGTTTAGTTTTATGGCATATCAACCATTGTTAGATATTTAATGACAAAAATTGTTTTTACTTATATATTTAATATGATTTGTAAACATCTTGTTGATAAAACCTTAATTTTTCTGTGTATTTTAACAATTCAATTGAGCGTGAGTCAAATGGTTCCAAATATATAGCCATTTATCACAAAAAATTCACTATCAGTCATTTGTTTATACACAGTTAAATCTTCAAACAGTTCTATTTCTAACAGGTCAATTTAGCAGAAGTCATTTTTGTTTCCACACAAGCAGTTCTATTTGATTCATAGAAAGGAACCGATCAGGTGAACCACTCCGGGCCAGACTGAACCAGGGGGCGATGGCAATGACGGGGTACTTTGCATCCCCAAAGCTCCTGCATTACAAGAGCCTGAACATAAGATTGTTTAATGTCATACCCAGGACACTCGTTGGGGGGAGGTTCTTACTCCTTTACAGAGATGCAGTCGGTGTATTCTACAGCCCCTCCCCTCAGCCAACTGGTCTGAACTCTGATGAGGATTAGTTCTCGATGAGAATCTGCAGGGCTGGATTTCTCAAACAATTGTATGCACTCCTTGTAACCAAATTTATTTTCAATTCACCCCAAATAAATTAACTGAATATTAAATAACAAAACAATCGAAAACAGAGTTTAAATACAATTCAAACGAAAACAAGACAGTAAACAAATTATCAAACGTACCTTTAATTCTTGGATTGTTTTCATATGATGGGTTTGATGAGTACTGAAGAAATCAAATATTAAGTTAATGAATTTGAACTGTAAATCAGCATTTTCAATGTTCAAAGTGCTTCTGTTTCATTTTTTTTTTAGTTTTATGGCATATCAACCTTTGTAGGTTATCTAATGCCAAATCTATTTTTATCTAAATAAACAGTTCTATTTCAAACAATTCAGTTTAACATCAGTATAGTTTACGTGTCAAAAAACATTTCTATTTCAATATATTCAGTTTAGTCAAACAGTTCTAATTCAAACAATTACTTTAGAACAAGTATAGTTTTTGTTTACACACAGTTAAATGTCTAAACAGTTCTTTTACAAGCAAATCAGTTTGGCATAAGTACGCAGTTTAGTTCTTTTTTACCTATTGATAGGGCCCTATCAGGTGCTACCTCTCCAGGCAAGACTGGACCGGGGAGCAATGGCACTGAAGGAGAAGCTCACCACCAGATTGTTTAATGTCATAGCCAGTCAGACACTTGTTGGAGTGGAGGTTGACCCTCTGCAGAGATACAGTCGGTGTATTCTACAATCTCAAGAAAATTATGCACCTGTCTAAATCAGAAAAAGCTAATATGAGCTCGACAATTAGGATATGTTGCAGGAGTTTTCGATATCTAGCTACAAGTTTATATGTTCTATCGATCTTCGTCTTGTTATAAATGAATCTAAATACCATCTAGTAAATTCATCTCCAGTGGACCCTTATAATTTTATTCATCCTGTTAGAGTATTCACTACCAGAGGTCTACATGGTCCACTCTGAGAAGTCTTGCTGTAACAGGATTAATTCCCATTTTTCGGCGACTCGTCTAAAGCCAAGCCTTACGAAATCTAAAAAAGAAAACTCAACATCCTTGAAGTAATACGTTTAAATCTCCATAATGTTAGTTTTTACCGAGAAACAAGCAAGCTAAAAAGTAATTCAAGACCAATACGGGATCAAATGTACAGCGCAAGAAGAATCGTGTAACTTTTTACATTACGTGTGATATTACTTCTGTAGCGTAGAAATATTAAGTTTTCACTCAGAACCAAATGTTTGTTCTAATTAATAAATGAATGCTAATATAACGGAGTCTGGGTTCGCACTCGACGTCATTATATAATACTGACTGTGCACAGGAACAGAGCATAGTCAATTCTACACGTGCTCACTTGAGAAATGAGAACCGAATTAACTACTTTTTGATAGTACTTTCCGGGATTCTCGATATTTCATGTAACAGTACGCACATTATTTTTTTTATTGTCCAATAGAAAAAAGGTTGTGAGAATTGATTTGCTCATTATTAGCGTGTGAGGCGTGTTTCTAAATTCATAAGAGTGAAACTTCAATCTCAACAAAAATGGCGGAAGTAATGTTTCGGTAATTTTGATATTGACAGCGAATTTGTTGGGTTTGATTCTGAAAACATTTCCATTATGATCTCGAATTCCGCGACTATTTGTGTAATAAAATTAGAGTGATTGCATGCAAACCAAGATATATCTGAAAACAATTGTGAACATAAAAAAAATGTTAAAGTTATTCGTGAACCGAACTTGGAGATGCCCATTTTAACAAGTCAATTTAACGCCCTCTTGGTGAGGTTTAGAATACCCTGACAGTATTTACTATAGAGAGAGTGTTCTATATATGATACTAAAGTCGAGCATCAGTTCTGGTGAGTGTAAAGTACCTATTTATTGCCATTACTCTCAGGTCCACTGACACAGTATGGTAGTATCTGCAAGGATTCCTTCTGAGAGTAAAATACATATGTTGGAAAAATATTCGTATTTCAGTCCAGTTGGTTGGGGGCTATAGAATACGTCGACGGCATCTCTACAGAGGAGTAAGAATCCCTCCCCCAGAACCATCTGACAGCGAGGCACAAGTCCTGGAGCTTTGGAAAATATGAAGTACCTATTTTAATGTTATTATTCCCTCGTTAAATGACCCGGAGCTGTAATATCTGTTATAGTTCCATATACGGGTCTAATGGTTGGTTGTTTTACGGCGTATCAACTCTTTTCGGGTCATTTAACGCCAAATTATATTTCAAACAATTCAATTTAGTATAAGTATATAGGAAATGATGCAATTTCCTTGTCAATTGAATTTTCTGGAAAAAACAAAAAAAAGATCAAAATTGGCGCAAAGATGTCCAAATAACGCCCACGCAGATGTTTAAAAAATAAACAATTAAAAATGGTTTTTAGGACCAATAAGAGGTCTCTAAAATACGCGCGCAAAGAATCTTTGAAAGTCAACGCGTGCACGCAGGATCCACCTTAATGTTATAAGAACACACAATATTCCAGACAATTCAGATCAGTTACTCCCGACAGCCTGTAGTGATACGTATTGTCTCTCAGCGGCGCCGTGCTCGTTGGATCTTTAAACAACGGTGTCATGTTACTACTTCAAGTTGGATAAAGATCTTTATCCACGCTGGACTCAGAACAGGTTTCTACGGTCGTGACTTGATACACAAATCGCTGTATAACCTTCTACATTTCAACTCCTAACAAAGAAATAAATTTATTTTTGTAGCACTAGTGTTAATAGTGTCTTTTCCTTCATTAGCATTAGTACACTACAAGTATAGTTTTGGTTTACAAACAGTTGAATGTCAAAACACAAACAATTCAGTTTAGCATATGTACAGTTTCTATGTCAAAAAACATTTATAATCCAAGCAATTCAGTTTAGAATAAGTACACAGTTTAGTTTTATTTGAACCCAAAGATAGGACCTTATCAGGTACTACCACTCCAGGCCAGATTTGACATGGGAGCGATGGCAATTAAGGGGTATTCCGTATTCCCCAAAGCTCGAGCATTACTGGAGCCTCACCATCAGATTGTATAATGTCGTATTCAAGACACTCATTGGGAGAGTTTTACCTCTCAGCAGAAATGCAGTCAGTCTATTCTGCAGCCCCAGCCGACTGGGAAAAATGGAACCGTTTAATTATTTACTATACTTGAAACCATTTACGAATGTGCAAACAAATGAACTCCAACTCATAGAAATAACGTTACATACTATTCCTTAACAGATCATGTACATTCAATAAATATGTATCAATAGGATTTGACATTAAATAATTTGATATTCTGTAAAACTACCCCCCCACAAAAAAAAACTTAAACTACACAAAATGCGAATGAATGTATGATGAATGCAGTTCCCTTAACTCAAGCCGTGGAATAACCTTTGGCAGATTGACATACTGGTAAAAAATACAACCCAAAAACCAAACTACTAATTCAGTGTATGTATTCTATTGCGAAAAGATTTAATCCTAGCAGTAAGGGATAATCCTCCCAATTCTCGATACAATGGAGATAGGTATAAAATACTAACTAGAACCCTTCACCTTCCCTAACCAAAAGCATCACTATAACGAACTACTGTTACAACGAAAACTCAACGAATTCACGAGACGTCTAGATCAAAAGATAAAGTCGACTCTTCTTGGTTGTGTAGTGTAATCTTTATTTCATTAAGTTGTGAGATGAGGTCGATATGGTCCTTGGAGAACGGATAAGCGATACCCGTTCCCGATTGGACAACATAAGTGTTTCAGCACTAAGACCCCACACTTGATGCTGGCATTTTAAGTGCCCACTTGATGATTACAACGGAACCTATAAAATAAATTAATGGTATAGAATGATTGTATCATCTATATATCTAATGGCTTGACGTAAAATGAGAAATACACAAGAGGGAAAAGAACAGACCACTTCAAGGAATAGTATGCCAAAAAAAAACAAAAAAACAAAACAAAAAAAAACAAAAAAAACTATTACCACACACTGGTTTTTGGCTGGCTACATACAACAAGCGATGCAACATGTCGCAGAGGGTTGATGTACTTTGGCTTTGATACAATATACACAATAAAACAGTCTAAATGTTCATGGAGCTGTGACACTATAAGCTCTTCTGTCCCGGGTTGCCCATATTTAGGTGCGGTAATGCATATGGATGCATGTGAGAGTGTGTCTGTACGAGTATGCGTATAGGAATAGCGTATGTGTATGTGCGCGAGCTTATCAGAATGGTGTGTGAGAGAATAGGTATTGCATATGTATTTTTTCATCTAACTGATTTGCTATAAGGAGGACGCAACACAAGGCCAGTTTTTAAGCTGTATCAAGTTGATTTAAATTTAGATTTTCTTGACTGGTTGCTTCATGAAGACTAAACGAACTTATTCTGTTCAACTATTTACGCATAGCTGGGTGGGTAGAGAATAAATTGATTCGTGCCTTACCAAGGGAATTTGCAGACAACTTCGTCCAAAATTTGAACTTGTCACTTTTTCAGTTCATATCAATAACAGTTACACTAAGAGTGCCTCCATTTGTATAAAGGAACAGAGGTGTTTGTGTATCGTAGTATCGATTTGAGAGCAGAACAAGTTAGCGAGTTAATACATACAAATCTACACTTGATTTACGATCACGAAATCATTAATTTACAGAATTATTTTTAAAATAAAGTCTTCTTACTTTAACTCAAAATCTTTTTTAGTTAGGTTGAGGTCGATTAGTTTCAGCGGGGGAGAAAAAAAAACGTCAAGATTTCAAAAAATACTCAATAAAGGAGTTATCGAACGCATGATGATTCCAAGGGAAAGTATGTTTCCTCAAGCACAATTAGGTCTCATCTGATCGGTTGCCAAGCTAATTTAGAACCACGAAGCCGGCTTTCAATACATTCAAAATAGCTTTAAATCTACATGCCAGACCGCGTATATCCTTAGCCTAAGTTATTCAAGAGCACTTAGCAAGAACCAAAACGGCAATCCTTATCAAGTTTTTGCCTAAAAGTAGAGTCTTTAAATTCGACTTATACACGAGCATTTAGAACAAGGGAAAACATACACAGAACATGAATAGAATCAAACTCATTACAATACTGAACAGAGAGACCACTTCTTCTTGACCACACCTTAGCGGGCCTGACTGACATCGTTGAGACCTGAAAATAAACACTTAATGTCAGTACACCAACCGAATACCTTTGACTAACTTTGCCATATGAAATCCCTCTGTTCTGATATGTTTTTTAATCATAGAAGCAAAATATATAAAAGAAAACGCTTTAATCCAGGAATTTTCTACCATCAACTTGCATCCTGGTTTTTACAATATATCCCCACTTTTCAAATAATTTGGTATCTTAAAAGGAATAAGGGTGGAGTCCTCGTAAAGTGGTGCGGATTTTTTAATTGTAAATTCATTTCGATTCTTGTTAAGCCGTAGTTTTCGTTGTACAATCAAACTACTAATCTTCTGGTAATAGGTGTCAGCTTTAGGTATTTACTTAGCTTAATTTTCTCTCAACTTGAATTTTACGGTTTTTAGGCGAACATTTTTTACCTATATTTTAAAATCTAAATTTCACTTTAATCTTTGTCTTTACATTTTAGAGAACCGTGCATGATGAGCCAGCAAAGGTATCAGGCCATCCATAGCGAGATGGATTCTCACTGAGTGTCCCATTCATGGGAGTCGTGGTGGTAGACTCGTATAGATACATTGTCAAGCATAGAGCTGCAGCCATATCAAGTAAAAACTTGGGCCGTTAGTAAACGTCACTGATCAGAAAACGTACATCTTTATACTGTAATATAAAGTTTTATAATCAATTATTTTATCTATAATACTACATTGTCAGTTTGCTGAAATCTTTGAAGTCGCATACGAAGTTCAAATGGTGCACTTGTCGCACGTATGGCTGAATGTCGGGTTGACAGGTTGTTTTGGAATTCACCAGGACGACATATTGGAGATTTGTTTTGAAATCGTTCTTGTAGGCCGGTTCTCTACAAAGTAAACATTCTTTCGCCTGACAGAGGATGACATGACGTAACACTAGAAATTTAATGTGTTCTTACCATCATTAATAAATGAGATGATTAATATATCACAAACAGGAGATTCTTGGAAGTTAATTAGGTGACTTCAGAGCACAGAGTCGGAGACAATCGGTTGACTTCAGAGAATCCGAAGCCCGAACAGCGGGGGGAAAGGCATAGTTGGTAGTTTGCCTTCGTTTAACACCAAACAATCTGCGTGCGTTTTTATCTAACTGCTAATTTTTTTTCAATGTCTCGTGTTTCGGATGACGACTGCTGTACGAAGTGTTACAGTCAGTTCAAACTTTTCGTATTTGAAATAACGAGTACGTCTTGTATTTGAGAAATATAACAGCCGTTGATGTTCGAGGTGGTCGGTGAGGCAACGTTACATACTTTCAATATCTACTCATTTAAAATACGCTGAGCTGACGTCATTACCATTAAACGCTTCATAGGCTTGGAAGTTCGGAAAATGCGGCAAACTAAGCCTTTCCGAAAACCTTCGTTTATCCAATTTCTATGGAACAATTTTCCAAATCTGAATTCTTTCTTGTGAAGGGATGGCATCTCTACAAAACCCATCTTATTCCCCTAACCCCACACAAAATCCAAACAGAAACAAGCTAAACTCTTGGACAAGCTGGTTCGAAATCAGACTGAACTGAACGAAAAACAGCACGGTGAACAACACATTCAGGAAAAAAAGATTGTACGTTCTATAATATTTTCATCGACATCCGCTTTTTACTAATTCTTCTCTTAGTAAATTTCATGGCAATTGATCATTTCCTTAGTTGAGCCAAGAACTTTTCAGTAAGTCCAAGTAATATGAAATTACTGTGCTAGCTAGATTGAAGTAATACTGGACCACCAGTCACCAGAAGGTTGGCAGTTCGATTGCATTATGAAAATGACGGTTTATCAAATATAACAAAGTAAAAGGACAGCTGTTCAATGGAAACCAAAAGATTTCCAATTTGGAGAAAAAAAAATACGCACTTTAGGCATCACATCACGAGGACTCCACTCATACCTTTTTAGGATACCAAATTATTTGAAAAGGAGATATTGTAAAAATCAGGATGCAAGTTGATTGATCATTCCTGGATTAAAGCGTTTTCTATGATATTGTGCTTTATTTTCAACTACAAAGAGAAAGAAAAACAAACAATATTCGTTTCTTATGGCAAATTCAAAGTTAAAAAGGTATTCCGTTGGTATACTATGACCTTAAGTGTTTACTTTCAGGTCTCAACGATGTTTCAGTTCTTTTCATCAATCTCTTTATATTACGAACAATATTTCAAACCAACTATCTCCAAAGAAATCTAACCCATTCTAAAAAGCATACAGAACATGAATGTTACCAACCGATAAGAACGGGATCTGTCGTCAGAGCGAACATTGAAGATGCATAAATCGCGCCTTTTGGCAGTTTAGTCACAGATGGTATACTGCACATTATAGACTTGTAGCTATACATCGTTTCTTTGACATCAAAGTCTATAAAAGCGCTTCTGGATGCCTACAATTACCGAGTTTAATCCTTGCAGCACAGAAATATACAGATGTTCAAAGAAAGGTAAACTGGCGCAAAGAATTGAGAGTTACGAATTTTGAAATTATCTCAGAAAGACACCAGATGTAACTGATATAAGAACGAAAACATACCTCTATCAGATAAAAATAAAGGGTTCCTCTCAACATGGTGTGATTTTTTATTAGTTGTTAAATCAGGTAAAAAAACCACAAGCGAAGAAACAAACCATGCACCGTATATTATGTATAACAAAGTCTGGAAGTTGACAGGCCAAAAATTGTGGTTCAAATGAAGCTGATGATAAACAACTTCCGGTGCATATTACTTTTATTTATTATCTTTTTTGTTCATTGAATTATTGTTATTCCCGTTAAAACATCAAGTTTGGCTGGGTGGGGTTTTATGGCATATCAACCATTGTTGGTTATTTAATACCAAATCCTGTTTATGCATATATTAATTTGTAAACACGTTTTGTAGATGTCATTCTTAAACGAGCCTCAGCTTCTTTTCCACTTAGTCAATGGTTTCAAGTATTGTTATATAACAGTCACAATTTAACATCAGACATTTGTTTGCACTATTAGTTTGTTCTATTTAACCTATAGATCGGACCCTATCAGGTGCTACCACTCCGGGTCAGAGCACACCTGGGAGCAATAGAAATAAAAGGTACTACACAAAAAGCTAGAGCCTCTCCATCTGATGGTTTAATTTTATATCCAGGACTCTTGTCACGGAGGAGTCATACCCCTTGACCGAGATGCAGTCGGTTTATTCAACAGTCCCAACTGACTGGGCTGTCAAAACATCAATTCTAGCATAATATACATACTAAAAGGTGTACTGAAGTTTTTGGTAATAGCCCCCCCCAAAAAAAACCTGAGAGACATGATACGTACAATCATATTCTAATGCAGTTTATCACTTAAAATCCGTTATAAAAAATTCATTCGCTTTATGATTAGGCCAAAAGAAATTTCATTATTTTTCCGTTAAGTTTAGTTTCTTGGGTGGGCAGTGAGATGCAAATATTTTAAAATTTACTATGGACAGTTTGTCTATTTCTTGAGAGCCTTGTTACTTTTAAAATTCTGTTTCTGGCTCCAATTAAGTATAGAGCCTATCGAGTGTGTTCAAAATGTAGAGAATCGGGAGTATTCACTTGCACAATGAAACAATTTTCTTCAAAATATTTTCCTTGCTATTCACTTATTCCTGCAATTTTTTTACGTTGGTCTAAGCACTTCTGAAACTTGACATGGCGTGAAACTTCACCGTCATATTTCTTTTAATATCTTTCACGAAATCAAATGCTATAGTTCGCATAGAGATCGGTGTAAATACAAATCACTGATCCGGTTACATGGGTTCGATAAAAAACAATGCATCTAAGACCATGGCAACAAACGAAACTAAGAAAAAGGATATCGAATTTTAGGACCAAATATTGCGAGAGGGACCCGAAGGCTCCCTTTTCAAGGGCTACTACACCGAGGTAGTAAGCGAGGGTGCTACTCCTTTTCATAGTGTTATATTTTGACCCCTCGCCCCGGCCCAAAAATACTATTCCAAGGTAATACACCGGAAGGAAGTGACACATTCCAACGGCCAGTAATCGAAAGAGATCGCGTGGGCGGATTAAGGCTTATGATATGGGACAAGGTGAAGGTCCTATTGTGCCATTACAGTCATGCACCGGAAGAGAGTAACCTCTGAACTGCATGACAGTTATTTCCGCTTGATGACGATTAAACATCCGATTTCAAAGATCGAGTAGGCGATCGTGTGGGCGTTGAGTTATTATTTAACTCAGTTGAGTTTGAGTCCCAGGGCAGTTGCCAGTCGAATTCCAGACAGTAGAGACCAGATGTGGTAGGGAAGGCCACACCCGACCGAGGGGGCACTCGGAAAACCCCCGATGCAGTTGCCAGCAGAATTCCAGACAGCCAGAGACCAGATGTGGAAGGGAAGGCCACACCCGACCGAGGAGGCCCTCGGAAAAGCCCCGATGGAGTGGACCCCAAGACCTCTGGTTGAGCATCTAAGAGAACAAGAAAGACACAACGTGATGGTGATAACAGTGGGGTCAAAATATGAAGTTTATGTTCAGTCTCCAGCATCCTCTCACATGCAACCCTTCAACAACCCTTTTCAAACCCTTGCAATAAAGTGAGAGGTGAATATTTTTCTAAAGAAGTCCTTTCTGCGTCTTTATCATGCGTTTTCCTTCCTGCGTCTTTATCGTTGTGTCACTGTGGATGACTATATAACAATAGCTTGCTCCATTTAACCTTGAGCCGTACCTCGTAATTCTGAGTGTTAAGCAAGGAGGCATCAAGTACCATATTTTGAGTCTTTGATACGACTCGACCTACGATCGAACCATGGCCGATCGGGGGGCGCACACACACACACACACACACACACTAAACTACCCTTTTCAAGAATGTCCCACAATACTATATAAAGGAATACTAACGATATAAGAGCTTGGTCTGGTGATCGTATGGGCGAAAAACTGACGGTCACCAACTGCGTGGATGATTGTGTTTAAGCTACCCTATTTACGTACACACACGTGGGCACCTCGTGTAATGTAATGGTTTGCAAGTTAGACTAGAAAACCTTCACGAGTGATTTTGAGTCTCATTTGGTGCCCTAGTCATTTGGCCTTGTGACACATCCAGGTAAAAAAGCTTTGTAAATTACTACATCTACACCGGGAAAGAGAGAGAGAGAGAGAGAGAGAGAGAGAGAGAGAGAGAGAGAGAGAGAGAGAGAGAGTGAATCGAAAGGGAAGTTCGATTTTACAATATTCACTCCTCGACACGGTGTAAACTGATAAAAATGCAGTTATTTTTCAGGATATAGACTTATCGATCCCCTATCGTTACTCTCTGTCTAACATACAATCAACAGTTTTGCCAAAAATTGCTTATCAAAAAAAATGTATCAAAACTTAAAAATACCGAAAATAGACTTCGACAAAGTCCAGACTATAAGTTATCTCAGCTCTGTACAAGCTTCAATTCAAATTCAAACATTTCAAGATTAATCTCTTCTTTTTGATCCCACCTCGTAATATAACAGTAAAAGAAGTGTTGGGTAAGCGTTTTTAATGACTACTTTAACGTATCTAATGAATATTTCAGTTTTTGGGTTACTCGTGTCGACAGCTGCGGCAATATAAAAGGCAAGAGGTAATCACATAAATCTATTAACATATCAATGATGGGCACATCTGGTGGTGTAACGGTTAGCAAGCTAGACTAGCAAACCTACACGAGTGAGTTCGAGTCTCATTGGGCGCCCCATTCATTCGGCTTTGTGCCACATCGAAGCAAAGAGCTTTGTAAATTACTATTAACATATCAATGAAGATATGCATAGAATATGAATGGAATCTAAAAAGGAAGGCGGCTGTAGCATAGTTCCTTACTCGTAAAGTTTCTTGGGTCATGAAAGTTGGGTTGATGTATGTGTGTGTATATATAATATATCACAAAGTTATTTGTGGAAGATATTTGGATTTTAACGCCATTCAAACTCGTCAATGTTTATTTTAAGCGTAGTAGACAGAATCACTTTCCTAGTACGTTTATATTCACACTTTTGTGTAATTGTTTCTCAAGGGTTTTTTTTTGCACGCAGATCAGTTGTTTGTACAGTTATATGGATTCAAGTAAATAACTTGAATCCTCAGTAAATATTTTCAAGTAACTATTAAATATAAATGAATTCCAATTCATGGCATCATGTATAACTATCGAATACTAATTTTTAAACAGATCTATTTGATCCATAGATGGGATCCAACTAGTAATTTCGTGGTGTAATGGTTAAAGCGATGAACTGCGGAATCGTAGTACGCGAGTTCGTACTCCAGTCGCGCTATTACGTTCACTTTCGGGCAAATACGCTTGGGAAAGGTATGAACCCCCTTATTCTCCCTCCAGCTATGGGTAAATAGTAGGACGGACTAGGTTCTTCAGCCTTGGTGAGGCAACTAGTCTAGGAGAAGGAAAACTCTGAATTCAAACCTGTTAAACTCCGCTTAAAAAACTGACCTTGTGTCATATCCTGCCCGAGCGGATAACTAGTAATTTCGCTCAGCGTCAGAGTAGACTTGGGAGTATAGGCAATGAAGAGATTTGCCACACTTCCTAGAACTAGCGTCTCACCATCAGACACAGTTTACTATCATAGCCAGGAGAGGATTGTGGAAGAGGGAGCTTGTTTCTTGGATATTTTAAGTTGTTGACTTTGGAAACATTTCAGCTGTTTCCTTTTTTTTAAGCGATATCTCGAAGTGTCGTGGAAAAAAAAGATTGGCTCTTAGATTATATATTCATTAAGTGCTTTGTTTAAAAAAGTATTAGCAATTTTCCGAGGTCTGGTAAGTTATTGTAGCATTGAATTGGAATTCTTTTGTTATTTGACCCCCACCCAACAGAGCAGAGATGGGATTGATGTAATGTATCAATCAAGACATGATGGCGCCGTTTTTAACGGTTAAACGAAACGTGATCCTAAGCAAGCATGAGAGTACTCCTGGAAAGAGAGAAGCAAGCAGGAGATAAACATGCACTTTTTCTCGAATGCTGTCGAATTGTCTGGAAGATTCTAGAGAATTCCAAAGCCCAGCGATAAAAACAAAAACCTGTCCTTTTACTGGAGGAGAGAGTAGCTTCCGACCGGTAGAGTAAAGCAATTTCTAGCCTAAGAAGGCCGGAGTCGGGATTTTTACCCGATTTATTCTAAAAAGACAACCGGTAGAGAGGAAGAATACAGACATCTCTCGGCGCTCCGGGATTTCTTCCAGCACCTACACCAATAACAATAACGACACAGCTGAAACAAACCGCAATCACCATGATCATACTTTACTTTGATCTTAAGAAAATTGTGTGGGTTTTTTTTAGCAACTCTTATTACCTGGGCCGTTTTGAATTGCAACAACTGTTGTTACACACCTTGATGTGTTAGTTCTGAATTAAAGCAGATAATAAAAATCTGCAAGTATTGTGCACTTTTATATATATATATATATATATATATATATATATATATATATATATATATATATATATATGAGAGACAGATGCTTCGGTTGGTGTTATGGTTAGCAAGCTCGACAAGCAAAACTACAATAGTTTGAGTATCAGTGGGTGCTCTATTCATACGACCTTGTGCCACATCTATTACTACTATGTTTTTACCCAAGCCTTCTGGCACGGGCATGATGTGACAAAAAGTTCATTTTAAAGCAGTGTAAAGAAAGCTTTAATTGACTGTTTTTTTCCTTTCAGGCTGGTTGCTTAGCAAGAACTAACAGACCTAATCAGTCCTGTTTATCCCTAGCAGGGTTAAATGGATTCGTGTCTTTCCTAAAGACATTTGCACGACAGGAAATGCAGTCTTGTCCAGGATTTGAACCAGAGTCACCGATTCTATTTCCTACGACAATAACTTAAGACCACGTCCACTACCGATATATCTAAAAAGTATCATTGGCTAAAATCCTCGTTTGCTCCTGTAGCAATGTCGACTTCGAATGAAATTTATACCTTCAACGTGCTAAACTAATATTATTTATCAAAAAGAAAAAAAAACAAGACTAGAACTATTTTTTCAAGTACTCATTCTTAATAAGAGTTTGTTTGCACACGTATACGGCATAAATTATTCGTATCTAATGCAAATAATTTTCAAACAGATCTATTTGAACCATAAATGATACCCTAACAGGAAGTACCACTGGTTCTGAGTGGACATGGGAGTAAGAGTTAAGCGTCATTCTCGAGACACAATAATATTCTGTTTCACGCGGTTACGAATTCAAGGATTCTTTGAAGATTATTTTTACCCTACACTGATTTTCCTGAGGAAAGTGGGTATTTCTATTGGAAAAGAAAATATCCAAGCTATTTTCATGAACTCTATAAATTCTCTCATTGATACAATCCTTACAAGTTTTATTAATTTCTGTAGTGAATGGAATTACTAGGCATATCAAACCTATGCGTTTAGTAGTTTTTATGTTGTTCCTTCTTTCACTATGTTTCAGCCAAATTTCACCTCTGGCCTTCTTCAGGTAATTTACCGCGACCTCGGATAGGAATGCTGAGTCTTGTAACCGTATCCTCAGTATTCCTATCCGAGGTCGCGGTAAATCACCTGAAGAAGGCCAGAGGTGAAATTTGGCCGAAACGTAGTGAAAGAAGGAACAATATAAAAACTACCAAGATGAGGACAAAAAGTCCGCCATAAATAAATAAATGAATAAATAAATAATTCTCAGATTAAGAAGCCTCATCTCAAAATGATTACAATTAAAGACAACTATGTTTCGGTTGTCATCCACAGACTGTTTCGTTGTATCACAACTTTTCACTGTGGCTAGACCCGCGAGATGCTTTAAGCTGGGATCGAAACCTGGCAGACTTTACATCAGTCGGGCATCTTACCTCACAGCTATCATCATTCTCAGTGTAACTGTATTTTATACGTTTATTTTTCTACATATACGTCATCGGTTACATCGAGGGCTCAGTTATTGCGAAGAGCTCTGCCTTTCTACGTATGTGGCAGTCGGCAAATCCCCACCCCGAGTGTTCAACCAAGTTTGGTTAAGTACAAATTTATTAGTATTTTGATAGTTCACGTATCTTAATTTCGTAAAGAAGAAAAAAGTTGAAGTCTGCTTTGTTTGTAAATGACCAATTTCTTTTTTCCCTTAAGTTACACACACTTAAAAATTTAAAAGAGTAAGCAAGTAATATAGTCATAAAGTTGGTAGTCTGCTTATATACATAAAATGTATTACTGAATATCACTTGGTATTTATGACGCCAAAACCTAACTTCTGAAGAAATGTTCCTAGCAAATAAATATTTGGCTTTAAAATTTACTGTTTCGAATAGTTTGTTATAGTAACATGTCAGTCATTACCGAATGAGTTGACGGACACAGACTCGGAGAAGAGTTTACCCTAAATTTACTAAGTAAATTGGATATCAAGTGTCATTGAATCAGATACAAAAACTTAAATGACGACGAGTATTGTAAACAGAATACACACTTTATGGTCATATGACCTTTTTTTGTTTTCAAGTAGACACACACACACACAGGGAAAGAAGACTATTTTCCGTTAAAGTTACAGATTTGTTTAACTTGTAAACTGGTGAACCACGATACGCCAATGACATGAATCTTAACATTTATCAAAGGCATCGGATTTTTAAAAGTTAATGGTACAATTTAAACACGTAGATGGGAAAGGGTTCATATATTCACAAAAAGGTAGAAGTCAGAAAGTGAATGTAGTAGCAGAAATTGAGTTCGAATTCACTTACAACGACCTCACAGTCCAGCACGTTAGCCACTGCACTATGGGGGACTCTCCTTATCTTATCAATTGAAGGAAAACGTTACATTTCAATATACTTTATCTGTACCTTGTAATTAAATTAACCAAAAATTTTATGAGTGGTCTATAATGTACAACCACCGACAATTTTACAATTTACAACTATCAGGTCATTTCTATAAAAAGGTTTCGCGTCCTTTATTCATGAGCGGCTACAAAGTGGGGGTTTCTGGCGATGGTTAAAAGTGCGCTATATCACAAGGTTTTAACTTTACATCCATTATTTTGTGATCAATATAGCCAAAATTGCTAAGTGCAGTTTTTGTCGCTGTTTTGGGACATTCGAAAAAACTACCAAGAAAAACACAAGTCACACGATGACGTACAATATTATCACAGTTAAACTTCAGTGGAGCTGTACGTAAGGGATTTACTGATGTAAAGTTTAAAGTTTATATAAACGTTAATCAATAACAAATGGTTGAAGGCGAGCTCCGCGCCGCTCATCAAATGTTAATAAAACCACTCACCTTACTTTTCTCGGGCTGAGGTCACTAATTTCCTTGGTGTAAATCCCAAAACAAAAACGATCAAATTACAAAATGAAAGACAACCACCTATTTTATCTTGAACAATGGCTGCGGTCATTTCGAATAGCAAGTAATTAACTTAACAAAGGAGACCCTCGTGACATTAAAAACGCGATCAACTCTGGTATCAAAATCACGTGATATTCTAGTCGAATGATTGGGCAGACGGTGCTAGATTTTGCATTTGAAAAGCTAAACAATAGTGTATATTATTTATCCATTTACCTTGAAGGCACATTTGACCATAGGTAAGACTTTAATGCAGGGACCTTTCCGCATAAGTTTATTTATTTAGCCACCCCGATAAAGGCAGGTTAGACATTATTTGATATGCCAAATCCATGCAAGAATTGAAAACTCTCGTGGGGGTTCAGGCAAGAAAACTGCTTAGTTGCGTCAGCATTCTTCTTCAGGATCATATCAAACGCCGAGTCATAAACTGTTAAACAAGAGGGGGGGGGGTAAGGTCCCCAGTAACAAAGCTGATAATTTTACGAAACAGGGAAGTAGGACGAGGTATATTTTGTCTTAAGCAAAAAAAAAAAAAAATGAATAAACAAACAACACAACTAGAAGTATGTAAGGACTTTGGCCTTATTTTTTTTCAGTTCCCTAAAAACTTTTTAGTATTGATTAAACTTTTCCTTACCAATTTTAGGCCTTGTTCCATGTGTCCCTCACGATATGTTTTTTGGGGTAGGGGAATAAATATTACATTAGATCAGGACTTCTCAAAGTGGTCTATACAGAGACTTGGGGACAAATAAAATTTTGACGAAGTAAATAAGAATGAGGCACAAGGTCATTTTATTGTGGGGAGCCACGCATGAATCAACTCCTGTGTGGCCCATTCAAAAACGCTTAGTACCATCGGCATTGCCTATATTGGGGCGCCTCAGGTGCCAACCCATGAACTCAGCCCTGCAAATTAGGTATTGCCTGGGGGGAAGGCCCTCTGGGACCAGGCGAACAGCTCAGTACTACCCTCTCCAGTCACGCCAGAGAAGATATATGACGTCTGTCTGAAGTCGGCGGTGATGCCCAGTACGGCAATTGAACTCACGACCTCTAGGTTATGAATTATATCTGTCACAAATCTTTCTTGAAAGCCGAGGTAGTTTCGCTTCAAGAAGTTTTTTTTTTTACCTGAAGAACCACTGCCACTCAGTCAAATCATTATTCCTTGTAACAGAGGACCAAGGATCTTTCATATTTTCTGAGTTTGCCACACAAGCCTCAAATAGCTTACAATGTCTGCTTTAACAACGTGGTCACCCATCTAAGTACTGAGCATAGTCATTGTTGCTTAACTTTGGTGATAACCACTGTTTTCAGCATGACTTGACAGTATGTCCTCAACAGTAGAGATAAAAATTGTTCCCCTGTGGGTTAATAGTAACTGAGAATTGAACTTGCTAATCTTTACACTATGTGTGGTGTCCTACTTATATATTCATCTATATAAGTTGATATAGGCGATAAAAGACCGAACGATCTGACCACCTTCTTACTGCCACATCATAAAATCACCACTGTGAGTTGGGTGTCGTAATTAAATTACGACTGTAATGAATTCAATCCTTACTTTTACGGTCGGAGCTTAGAATACGCAAACTGTATCCCCTGAAGAGGGTGGTGTTGTGATACCCGCTCCTTAAAAATGGGTGTTCTGGGTATGACACAAAACTGCATTTGATGGTGTGGCTCTGTTTCTGAAGTTACGAGGTGTGTGGAGTACATTTTCATTACTCCCAGATCCACTCTGAGTAGTAGTATGTATCAGGGTTCCATCTATGAGTTAAATAGATTTGTTTTGTGATTTTTGGCATTAGATAAGAATACTTGACGTCATAACTAAAATAGGAAATAGGAATACTCACTTGCAGCCATTAAATTGTGTATAAATGATTAGTATTAGAAGGAATGTTTCATAGCAATTAACGAATGGTTTGGTTTAGTTTCTTTGTTTTTAATGGCATATCAACCTTCGTGGGTTATCTAATGCCAAAGCTATTCTCCTAGAAGAACAGTGGTGGTGCTATTTAACCCATAGTTGGGAGGATAAAGGGGTTCATACCTTTCCCAAGGGTATTTGTCCAAAAGTGAACGTAATAGCGCGACTGGAGTTCGAACCCGTGTGCTACGATTTCGCAGACCATCGCTTTAACCATTACACCACGGGAACACCCCCCAATTAACGATAGATAAAGATATGCGATAAAAAGGATTGCGATGTGAAGTTGAAAATATAGTTGACATTATCATCAAACATTTTTGAATGAATCAAATGCAAGCATTAAATAATCAGTGAGGAGTTAATGTGCTATTAAATAAACCATTTAACTCAATGCAAAGTCTCCATATAAAAAAAATTGTTTGAAGCAATGAGGATTATTATTATGTTGTATTGTACACTGTGTCGTTATTAACAACGAGGAACACGTATGTTTATAAAAATATAAGATTATATTTTTTATTTTCGGTGATGATACTTGTGTGGAGCAGAGAGCAATCGCAGAGAGTTCGCACACACGCAGGGGCTGTCGGGAGACGGACGAGCCAGTGAACAACTGACTTTAGCCGAAATTCGGGAACTTACATAGTCTACAACTCTCACGTGACCTGCAGCAATTCCTCTTTTTCGTTAACCATGGTTATGCCCACATCTCACTTCTTTGCTTTTCATTGGTTATGTTGTCTGCTTCCCATTGGCTACTTGCCCAAGCCCGGTTCTGTGGGCGTACGCATCTGCCACTATCACCGAATTCAACGACGCCCACTGTTCGGTGATTTTCCGATATCTTCGACCGGATGCACCTGTTTTCACCATAACAACTCTGGGCATGGTGACATTTCGGCAATCACCTTGTTGATATTATCCTTGAGCGGATATGATCCTGTCAACATCCTCTAATACACAGCACCTGTGGACATGATGACATTTCGGTGATCACACCGGTCTTATCAATCTATCTGTCAACAACATCCGCCGTATTCACACCCGCAGGTCACGTTAATATATTACAATTAGTAGTTACTTGAAGTCATAACTTTTTCACAAACAAATCATTATCGAATAGAAATATAATTGTGAATGAATTATTTGTATTAGGTTAAGATATTTGAAAAAAAAAAAATGCTGTGTGCATATTATTTGTATTTAATAGGAATGCTTGACATTTTATGGCTGTGTGCAAACAAATGATAATCGACAAATAAAGTTGAATTTTAAAAAAATGAAATGAAAGATTGAAAATAGTTAAAAATGTAATAAAAAATTTACAAATTAATCAAATTTTGGCATTAAATGATCCATAATCGGTTGATATACCGTAAAAAAAAAAACAATCTAAATTATTAGGGTCTTCCACAACATTAAGATAGGCTTGGTTTGGTTTGGTTTTATGGCATATCAACCATTGTAGGTCATTTAATACCAAACCTTTTTTTATACATATATAAAATATATGATTTGTAAACACATTTTGAAGATAACATTTTTAGACAAGCCAGAGTTCGTTTTTTTTGCACATATTTAAATGGTTTCTCTTCATTTCTAACGATTCAGTTTAGCATAAGTCTTTTGTTTACATAAAGTAAGTCATTGGTTTAAATAGTTTTATTTACATACAATTAAATATAAAAACTATTCTATTTTAAACAATTCAGCTTAACTTCGGTAATTTCTTTTGTTTACACACGGTTAAACCATGAAACAGTTCTATTTTAAGCAATTCAGTTTAGCATGTCAACAAAATTAAATGATTCCAAGTATTGCTATGTATCACTAACAATTCAAATAAAACATCAGTCATTTGTTTACATACAGTTAACTGATCAAACAGTTCTATTTAAAAAAAAATCAGTTTACTTTAAGTATATATATTTTTTTACACAGTAAATGTAAAAACAGTTAATTTCAAACAATTCATTTTTGCTTAATTACGGTTTAGTTTTATTTGACCCATAGAAAAGACCCTATAAAATGCTACTACTGCGGGCCAGAGTGGACCTGAAAGCCATGGCAACGAACGGGTACTGCACGTTCCCCAAAGTTCCAGTATTACCCGAGCCTCACCATCAGATACTTTAGTGTTATATCCAGGACACTCGTTGGGGGAGTCTTAACACTCTGCCGAGATGCAGTGGTTTGTTTGTTTGTTTGTTTGGTTGGTTTGTTTTCATGCGTATCAACCTTTGTAGGTTATTTAATACCAAGTCCATTTTTATGCAAATAATTAGTTCTATTTCAAATAATTCAGTTTAGCATGAGTACACAGTTTAATTGTCAAAAAAATTTCTATTTCAAGCTATTTAGTTTAGTCAAACAGTTCTAATTCAACCAATTCAGTTTAGTGTAAGTATAGATGTTGTTTACACACAGGTAAAGATGCAATCGGTATATTCTGCAGCTCCGGCTGACTGCGCCATAAGCTAGGCTTAGTATATAAAGAAGAAAAATTTCTACTCATTGAGAAATTTTGCAGAAATAGAGGAAACATATTTAACTGAAAATCCTCTGTTTTTGACGTAGAAAAGAATCATAAATAAATCTGGCCTCTTAAAAAAATTAAGATCCACTTTTCAGAAAGCTTCTCCCAATGGCACTAAAAAGATCAAGGGTATACTCTAATTTCTGTAGCAAAGAGGGAAGCATCTAGTACTTTTTTTTTAGATTGAAAATAGAATAGACCTTGTATATATTTTACACCTTACTTTAAAAATAAATACTTTTTTTCCTGTTACAAGTTCTCCGCTGCACGACATCAAAGACTGCGATTGTGGAGGTTCGACTTTTTATGGTAGATTTTTTTTGTGAGTGGAGATGCTTAAGGAATTATCTAGTAAAGAACTCTACTGCGAAAATTTTAAACAAGAAACTATATATATTTGTATCACATAACCTATGAGGTCATCGAGGAGCCATGCCGAGTAATTCTCCTATATAATATCTCAGAGAACAATGAAGGCTACTTAGTAGTGCCAATCTCCTCTTCATGAAATACGTAGCATATTGTACA